>JAJIBD010002240.1:0-207500 GCA_021461705.1 Cryptotis parvus
AAAATTTTAGATTGCACTTTTTTGTTCCATCCACTTGTTTCTTACAGCGTCGAGTTTATTACTTTAAATATCTAAGTGTGTTGATGTGAGGGTCCCAGATGCTGCGTGCGTGTGATAATGGGGCCAGCTCCCGGAGAGGAAGGAATCTGCTTTCTCTGAAGAACGGCCTTTGGCGGGGAGCTTCTGCAGTCCTGAAATTCTCGAAGTCCCTTTCTGGAGAGGTCAAGTTCTCTTCTCCAGCTGTGTGCCCCTGAAGTTCCGTCTTCACCCCGCCCTGGGCCACCCTGCTGCTGCTCAGAGGCTCCTCCCTCAGAGAAGATGCTGGGAGCTGGCCTATCCCTATTTCCCTGCCATTACCCCACACTTCCTCTTGGCTGCAGGAGGGATTGTAAAATTTCCGAGGTGGGTTTGTGGAATGCTTTTGGGCTCCTCAGATGAAAGGCGCAAAGCTCTAATTTTGCTAATAACATAACCCCTTGTTGTCAGTGACCCACAGGAAAGACCCCGGAATCCATGCCACCCTCATTCCCAGTGGGGGGGGGGAATCGGCTGGGGCTCTCAGTTCTTATAGCTGGGCTGTGGCGACCTGGAAGGCGGCCCACTGGAAAGGGAATCAATGTCCCCAAGGCGGGGGCCTCCAATTAATAACAGATGGAGAGTGGACAGAGTCAAGTTCCTTGCTCTCCCCTACCCAAGGTGGGTGACTCCTTGGAGGTTTTACTCACCAAGCCAAATGTTCAAGAGTTTTCAACCTTCCATGGTCCTCAGTGGTAACTTCTTTCTTAAAACTTTATTTAAACATCATGGTTTATAAGGTGCTCATGTACAGCTGTTTCCGGCACCCCATTTCAGCACCAATCCCACTCCCAGTGTGACTGTCCCTCCACCAAGTCCCCACCCCAATTTCCCAACCATCTCCCAAGACCACCCCCTTGGCAGACACAAACCAATCTATTTTATATTGCTTGCTACAACAAAATGGTAAGTGGCATTATAAAAGAAATAGTTCATTAAAATAAAGTTTGTGAAAATTGTTAGTTCTCACAATGGGGTCATTAAAGTCATTGCCTGAGGGTTTTCTGGGCCGGCTGTTGCTAGCTGAACCTTCTGTCACTGCTTTTTGCTTACTGAGTTTAGCTGGCTTCTCACTACTTTCCTGTCGAACTTGCTGTCAGGACTGTGGCGTTTGACTGTGCGCTCCAGGAGGGCCACGTCCTGAGCACCTGGGAGTTCTGCTGATTTGGCATCTCTTCAGAGACCAATGGCGAAGCAGTGAAGTTGGGCTACTTGTATGGTGGCAGCTGTGGGGTGGAGTGCGTTTGGTTGGGGACTCGGCCGCCTCCATCCTGAGGGCCCCAGAGTTTTTTCAGTCTGAAGGTCAGCGTGTCTTCGGTTGGAATCCACTTGACTTGTCACGTGTCTTCCATGAGTGGTGAAGCTGTGAGTGCTAACTTGTTTTTCTCATGCGTATTGAAAGGCTCTTTCCCAATTTTCTTTTTTCCCTTTTGGGGCAATACCCAGAGGAGCTCAGGGGTTGCTCCTGGCTCTGCACTCAGGAATTACTCCTGGCAGCACGGGGAGACCATATAGGATGCTGGGGATTGAATCTGGGCGGGCGGCAAAGCCTCTCCCTGCTGTACTATCTCTCTTGCCTTGAGTTCTTCCCCTTCTTTCATACAACTCCTCTACATTGCAGAGACATTGCCTGGAATCCTCCCTTGAAGGGCTGCAGTGCACCTGAATCCTTGCCGTTCCCCCTCAGCTGGAATCATCCTGTTTTCCTACCGTGTTACTTTCCTCCACCCTCCCATTTCCCCAGGTGTTAACCCCTTGGCTCTGCCTTCAAACCCTCACAGCACCAGAGTTCCTCATGAGGTGGAAATCAGGCTTCCAAGATTTCTCTTCCTCTCTGCCATCAGTAGTTTTCCTATTTCAACTCAGCTGGCACTTGGCCTGATGCAATATACTCTTTCTGCTGGGCATGGCCTACAGTAGGAAAAGTTGGGACCAGACATGCGTGCCAGCGTCAGGTTCTGACTGGTTATGTGTGCCCCAACTCCTCTGGCCGGCTTCCACCTTTGGGAGAGGGAGTGATCCTGCCTCGTCGCGTGTCCTGGGGTGCATCTGGGGAGCATCCCGTACAGAATGGCTCAGTTGAAAGTTCATTTTATAACATGATGTCATCCTTGATTTCCTTAGAAAATAGAGAGCTCTATGCTCTCTTCAGCTCCTTTATTACACTGCTTGCCGACGGCGGGGACTAAATAATTCGTCATCAGCTTTCAGAGCATTAAATCAGATTTGCTGCTTTCTCATTTGAGAGCCATAAATGGATTCCTTGGGTAGTATGAAACATTTTTAAAGATGTTTTAGCAGGTTATTCCTGATCTGGGTCTTCGTTTCTTCAAACATAGAACAATGGCTTTGTTCTCCATAAGTCTAGAGAGATCCTGTCTAGAGACACTGCCGGCCACAGACTGGAGGCTATAGGTTATTCAGGGCAAGAATCATATTGTTCTCTCAACACTTCAGCGCTCCCGGGGGGGGGCAGGCACAGAATAAGGACCTCACAAGCAGGTTTGCCTCTGGCCTCTGCATTTGTTCCTGTCACCGGGTTCTCCCCAAGCCTCCGGTCCCTTGTGTCCCGTCTCTGGCCCATGCCTGCTGCGGTTCTTCCTCCTGATCTCTTAGGGACATGGTCTTATCATGTGCTGACTCGTGTGCGCAGGGCCTGTGCTTTCCACCTCTCCCTATGTAGTCCCTTCCCTGTGAGAGACATCTCTACTCGGATGCTTTATACCCTTGCTGCTGGAACAGTCCTTTGCACAAGTGAGTTCCCTAAGTCACTGCGAAAGAATGAGCAAGCTAACACAACTTGCAGAGGATATTTTATCTGGGTAATTAAAATCTGAGGTTGGCCACATATCCTCAGCCTGGCACGGAATCACTGGCCTGGCTGGACCGGTATTGCCAAGAATAATAGGTCCCCTGAGTATCACCTGGGAGGCCCCGAGAAAGTAAATAGGTGAATGAAAATAAAATCAAGGACTTCAGCCCCAGACCTGCAAAAACCAAACCAAACCAAAACACAAAGCCAGCAGCATTGAGGGGAGCAGAGTCAGGGTTCCTCTGTCCGGAACCCACATGAGAATGGAGCCCGCTAACAACTTGATGGAGGTGAGACAAACCGGACCCGGGCTCTGGCCACGCCAGAAATGGGGGAAATATACCTGTGTTGTTGGGATCCACTTTGTTTATGGCAATGTGCAGCAAGGGGTAACTAATGTGGACATATAGTTATTCTCATGTCCTCGGGTGTTTTTTTCTTTGGGGGGGTGGGGAGACTGAGAACTGTTAAGGCGCGGGGAATAGTTTACCTGTGGACGTCTAGCAGAGAGAACTTCAAAAAGCACAATCACGATGCCTGGCCAAATGGAGTTGAGAACAGAATGGGAGTCTTCAAAACTTTCTAATTTCTCACGCAGAGAAACGGCACTTGCCATAAGCAAGCCTGCCCTCCTGTCCACCCCTGACCTACCGGTCCGCGCACAGGAGGGCATTTATTGGACGTGTCTTGTCAGCTAGCTTCTAAGGGTAGCGGTTACTGGTCCCCATCATAGGCTACCGAGTAACCTTCCACTGCTGGGGCCCAAGTCTGACTATAGGATGTCCTACCCCGACCTGGTTTGGAATAAACTTTAGCCAATTCCACCTTGTCGTACAATTTACAATTCCATGTCATAGCCTAATCCTCAATCCCACCACCCTGCCTTCCTCTGAGGAAGCACACGCCAACTGTCATTCTCTTTTGGGATCACCTATCACTGACACTGCTCACCCGGCCGGCTCCCCGCCGCTCTGAGCTCTCCCGCGAGGAACCCCACACTTTAGAACTGTCTCTAAAGCCCACCCAAGGGGCCCTCGAGGGGTCATAGCGGAGATCAGGCCAGTCAAGCAGGCGAGGCGCAGGGCGCGGGCGCCCAAGAGACCCCGCTCCACACCCTTCCCTTTGTTAGTTCCTATCTGCCACCGCCCGGCACCACCACGTCTAGCCCGCGCGCTCCGCCCTCGCCGCAAAGCATGCCGGGATTTGTGGTTTCCGCAGCCCCGAGCAGCCGTTCCTCTCGGGGTCGGACGGCCAGAGGAAGGACTACATCTCCCAGGGGGCCGTGAAAGAAAAGGGGCCTGTCCCGCTCGGCTCGCGGCGCCCACCTCCCGGGGCTCCGACCTGGTGGCGAACCCCGAAGCCCGAGTGGGGCGAGCGCTCGTGCCGGCCGGCGGAGTGTCAGGCGGGGGCAGGGCCGAGGAGAGCCGAGCGACGTCCCCAGCAGCGCGGGGGGGCTCGGCGGGGCTCGGCGGAAATAAAGCGAGCAGACTGTGAGCGCCCGTGGCGAAGTGCGAAAGCGGGGCGCGGGGGGGCCGCACCCGCTCAGGGACCGGCCGCAGAGGGGTCTGGGCCAGACGGGGTGACCTCCATCCCGGTGCCACCCGATCCCTCCCTGTCGCACCCCCCGCAGGGAATCAGTCCGGTCCCCTGTGCTCCCCCACCCCATGCCCCCAGTTCCTGCACCGCGCGCCCCGGGCTTGGGGAAGGAGACGAAGGACCGGGATAGGCCGGGGAGGTCGGGGTCTCCTCCGTAGGGGCTCCGGGGGCCCCCAGCCGTGGCCAGAATGGGGAGGCGAGTGGCCGCGAGCGTGCGTGCCCCGGGGCCCGCGAGCACCACTGGCACCCCCGCGGAGGAGCCGGGCGCCGAGTCCGGGGGAGCGCACGCCGCGGGCGCCTGCCCCGGGGCCCGCCCGGGGGACCCAGGCGCGCAGAGTCGGTGGCCCGGCGCGGCGGGCGGGAAGGAGGGAGCCGGAGGAGGAGCCGGGCCCGCAGAGCGCGGCCGCCGCCCACCGGGCCCGGAGCAGGAGGCGGACCCGCGCGGAGCCCTGGCAAACAAGTGTCCGCGGCGCTCGCCCCGCTGCCCGCCCGCGGCCCCCGGCTCGCCCGGGCCCGGCTCCCCGTGGGCACCGAGGTTGCCCGGGCGCTCCCGGCCGCGCCGCGCGAGCTGCCCCGCCGCGCCCCTCGGCCCCGCCGCGGACACGACTCGGCGGCAGGGCGCGGGGTGGCAGCGCGCGCGGCGCCCGAGCTGTCGCCGAGCCCGCTCGCGACAGAATAACGTGCTGGGTGTCCCCACCCCTGGGAGGGGTTGCCGGGGCCGCGGAGCTGCCTCCCAGTTTCCACCGCTCTCTCCTGGGGAGGATCCGCCGCCCGAAGGAAGGATTAGATAGAATAAAGCCGGCCAGGCGCACCGCGCGCCGCCTCGTGTCCCCCTCGGGGCGCAGCGTTCGGGGCGCGGTGGCCAGAGCCGAGGCGCGGCGGGGCCGCAGGAGCAGCTGTGCGAGGGGGCGTGCGCGCGGGGACCCCCCGGACGGAGCGGGCGGACCTCCGAGCCTTGCGGGGTCCCCCACCCCCGAGCCCCGCGCTCCGGCCCCGCGGACTGGACACGAGCGACCCTCCCCGCGGCCCTCGAGGAAGGGGGCTCCGGCGATGACAGCTGGGGTCCCCGCGGCGTGATCCTGGGTGCCTTCGGCAAAGTTGTCATCGAGCCGGGAGCCCGCGTAGGGGGCGGCCGTGGCTTGGCGGGGCCGGCAAGGCCGGGGGTCCCTGGGGGGTGTGCGCCCCCGCCGGCTGCCCGCGTGGATGCCTCCCAGCGGCGGCGGGCCCATGAAAGACTGCGAGTACCGTCAGATCGGCACGCACAGCTCCTCCCCATGGAGTCGCCCCGCCAGAAGAAGAAGAAGCTCGCGGCCCGGAGGGAAATGGGAGGTGTTCCCAGGAGAAACAAGTTCTTCTGCAACGGGCGCATCATGATGGCCAGGCAGACGGGGGTCTTCTACCTGACGCTCATCCTCATCCTCGTCACCAGCGGACTCTTCTTCGCCTTCGAGTAAGTGGCGTCCACGGCTCCCCCCCACGCCCCCCGACGCTTCCCCTGCGCCCCCTGACGCGGTCTTGCTGCTTTGGTTTTTATGCAAACCCACGCGGGCGCACGTTGTTATATAAGACTTGACCGGCGAGCCCTTGGTTTGGGGGTCTCCCCAATCCCTCCACCCAGATGCTGTTCTGGATCCGGACCCCTGGAGGAGGGAATGGGGAGAGGAGATACTTGTCAACTGTGCTGGCCCCTGGCAAATCACCGCGTCTTGGCGCTGGTCCTGCTGAGTTTGGGGACCGGCCAGCTAGGACGAGGGGCGGGGAGCAGATGCTGAAGTGGAGGAGGAGGAGGGGGGGAGGGGGAGACGGTGGAGGAGGAGGACCCACCTGGCGTCCAGCTCCCAAAGCGTCAGGGACCGTCCCTCCTGTTGGCTGCCTCAGCTGTCTTGATGCGCTACCTCGCTGGAATAGAGGGAATCGGGACTGAGCTATCAAAGGGCACGCACGGCCCCCATGTGGTGCCGAGGAGGAATTCAGCTTTCCGAATTCCTTAGATGTTCGCTCTTGATCCTCCACGTCTGATGTACCAGGGCGTTTCTGAATGCTTCACTTTTTCAAAAGTTTCCCTAACAAAGGTTCCATGCCGGGTGCTCCTCCCGCCCTGACCAGGAGTGGGAGAGGGATCTTGGGGCGAACCCAGGAACCAAGGGGAGCATCTGCTTCTAGAAGTCCCTGGGGCTGCAGGGTTTTGGTCGGCAAAAGTGCACGTGTGTCCTGGCCGTTTTCAGGAAAATCAGGTTGGCGGGGAACAGCGGGACCCCTGCCAGCTCATGAATGCTCCTTATTTATCAGTCGCGTTAGATAGAGGCGGGCAGCCACATCCAGGATTACCGGGTCCAGCGTGTCACACAGCTTCTTACGTAATTCCTGGCGCCTTGTGCTCAATGAAACTTGTAGCTGCTGCCCGCCCCCAGATGAAAAGGAACAAAAGCAGAGTATTTATAGGGCATCGGTGTCCTGGTCCTTGGGGCATGGCCCTCTCGCCTCAGCCGTCTATTTCTGTCACGTAGGGTTAACTGAGCCTCACTTGTTTGTTTATTTTATGTCTGATAAGGATGAATAGGCCGGCTGTTGTGCTTGGAGGGGAAACTGTGTATGTGACCGGTCACCACAGTTTCGGCTGGAATGACCCATAGATGGGGAGGGAGGACCAGGTGAGCACTCACCTCCATCCTGTCCCCACCGGAGCTCACACACACACACAGTGCCAGCAACCGCCACTTCCGTTCTGGCCGTGAACCTGCCAGCCCTCCCTGCTTTGACTCTTGAGCTCCTGGGAGACCAGTTGGCCACGGTGTGTGGGCAGCTGGGGATGGCAGGAGAAGGGTGAGGAGGGTTTCCGGCGACAGAGTGGTGGTCCTTACCCAGAACCAGACTGTCGTCGCATGCCTGGGGACCAGAGCAAGGGCCTTTGAGTGGTGGTGGGTTTGTGTCCTGAGTCGTGAGAAGTTCCCAATGATCCACGTGGCTGAACAGACAGTGTTCTCCCTTCCACGGTGGCTCTGTCGACAGCAGGGTCTCTGCGGAGAGAGCAGCCTCGTGCTCTGAATGTTGGAAAAGTTTTAAACAGATCTTATTCTGGTTCCCCCTCCCCTTTGTGGGGGCTGGGGGCACCTCTGGCAATGCTCAAGGCTTGCTCCTGGGACCTCATTCCTGCTCCTTTCAGCGGTACTGAGCATGGGGACACGGGGCGGGGGGATGGTGAGGGTTTCCTTTGCTGTGCAGCCCTAAGTCATCACTGGTTAGTCCGCCACAGCCCCGGCTGCCCGGTCATCTTTGTTCACGCAGTGCTTTGGAATAAAACGTCACCGGTTCATTTTCAGTTCCTCATTGCGGTTGCTAGAGTTGCTGTGCCCTTGCTGTGTGCTTTTGGGGATCCACTGCTGCTTGTGTGTGTCTGGGTTACACTGGCTGCTGACTGTAGGGAAAACTGTGTCCACTGGGACTTTGCGAGTGACTCCTGGCCCCTGGGCGCTGCTTTCCCCAGACCACTGGACAGTTCTCTTGCCTGCGCATGCGGCCAACTGGATCCATCTCCGATGACCATATTGTCCCTGGAAGCCCTTTAGGAGTGGGTCTATATTACGATTTACTCTATAAGCAGGAGTAAATCCTGAGCATGTCCAGGTGTGGCCCCCGGCCCCCTAAAAAAAGAAAGAAAAAATTTAAAGAAGGTAGGTTTATTCTAGTGTTGCCCCTAAACCCTAAAGTTGTTCAGCCTGCAGGCTGTGTGGTTTGGCGAGGACTATTTGCCACCATCTTGCTTTTAGGTTCTTGATCCTTGCTAATGAAATTATATGACTTTGGGAAATGAAACAACTTCCATCAGACTGATTTTATAGAGACCCAGAGAACCAATGAGTCACACTTATAAGAAAGGCAACTCCAGCGGGCCGAGAGAGAGCACAAGCAGCGGAGCTCTCCCTGTTGGCGTCCTCTGCCCTTGCTGTAGCTCTGAGCACTGGAAACGGGGCTGCCTTTCTTGTCTAGAGCACTTTAGTATTAGTAAAAGTGCTTACTTTACTACTAAAATGTTACTGTCAAACATCGCTGTGTTTCCCCATACAGAACCATCAAGGCAAATTCAACATTTGAAAAGAAAATTTAGAACTTCGTAAACTTTGAATGAAACAGCCCCAAACCCCGTGTCACAGCTTCCCCGTGCTGCCCCATCCTGACCTTCCTCCAACAGATGGACCGGGCCAGTTGGTCCAAGGGAAAGGGACTCACGGAATGCAGCAAAAGGCCCAGGAAGGAATTTCTCCTCCCACACGGAAGGTGGAGTGATGGAGGCTTGGCAGGGCTAAATCACCCCCCTAGGGTCTCTAATTAGTCCCTTCTGACCCGAGGCATTGCTCCTGCTCCAAGTCTAGAATAGCAGTTCAAGGCCTGAATTTGGTTTGTTGGTTTTGTTTTTCTGAGGGAGGTTTTTGGGTTATTCCGGCAGTGCTCAGGGACTATTCCTGGCTCTGTGCTAGGAGTGACCCCTGGCAGTGCTCAGGAGAGCGTGTGGTTTCTGGGATTGAACTAGGCCTGTGCCGTAGCCCCTGTGCTGTCTCCCACCCTGGATTTGGGAAGGACTGGGCCCAAGATTCTTACCCCCAAAGATTGGCTCCAAGCGCCAGTTTCTGTTCTGTACAATGGGGGGGTTAATAGCATCCACCTGTACAGGTGTGAAGCTAAGCGCAGGACAGGGTCTGGATCCCACTCCTGGTCAATGAAACTGTTGATGTGCCGAGAGCAAGCCCTAGAGGCAGCCCCTGCAGACCGCCGCGCCCTTTCCCAAGGGCCTTTAGGGAGGCGACGAATGTTAATGAGTGACCTTGATAGCAACAGTATCTTTGAGCTGAAAACGACAGTAACTGTGTTTCCCTTAGAGATCTCTGTGGAAGGGGCCAGGAGTTAGCACAGTGGTTAGGATGGAAACCTGGTATCCGCCGGCCTGGGTTCCATTCCCAGTGCCTAGTAGGTGTCCCAGGCATTGCCAAGTGCTCCCCTGAGTCCCCTGAGCATTGCCAGGGTGACCTGGTAGCCCCAGAACTGTGAGGCCTGAGCAGTTGCCGCATCCTCAGGCCCTGTTGGCTGGTGAGGACCCAGACCTCTGTGTATCAGTCTGGGGGTGGCTGCTTGGGGTCCCCCTCCGAGTACAGGTCATGTGGGGACATCTGTGAACGGCCCCCTCCAGACCCTAAGCCCAGCATGCAGGAAACTGGCCGAAAATGGGTCTGGATTTCATTTTCCATTTTTGGAGCCTCGATCCCACATCTGCAGAGACAGGAGCGAAAGCCTCGGGAGCAGCCGCAGGCAGCTGGCTGGCCTCTTGCAGCAGGGTGGGGCCATGTCCCTCGGCTCCTCACTGGGCCCTGCATGCGGACAGCATTTCCCGAACATGCGATGGTCGCACCCAGTTGGCCCTGCACCCAGCTCTGCTCTCCACGATTTTAGTATTTTACCTTTTATGCAAAACCCCTTTCCTTCCCTCTCTGAACCCGTGGAAGGTTGGTTGGTTGCAGGTTGCACACACCACAAGGCCACATTTCCTGCATGTAATTCTAAAATAAAGGACGTCAAGAAAAACACTTTAAAGCTGTGATGTCAGTCTCAGAAGTGTGATATGGAGACAGCCATGCGTCTTCACATGTTGCCGTGTGAATATTTGCCATGTCCAGTATTTGGGGTTTAAAGTTTATCACCTTAAAAATATAGTATATTGTCTTGGACTTTGCTTTTTTATTTGCCTCAGGTGTATTTGGTTTCTCTTTTGTAATTTCTTGCCTTCTGTTGGAGGAATTGCTCCCCTACAGGGAAGTTTATAGGAACTTTAAACTTTAAACTTCCCTCTGGGAAGTTTCACAAACAGAGGCTTGGGTAAGCCAAGTCATTGGTCCATTTTCTGGTAAAAATGATTTAAGGTTCCCAAATTTACAAAACAGAAAACCCACGGGATGAAGTTATTTTTATAACTTAAAGAGCTGCAGTTGGAGCATGTCTGGGGCGTTTACCTGGTGTTGGCTCTCAACGGCGCACCCATCGGGGAGGTTTACCTGGCGTTGCTTTCCAGGGAGCGCGGCGCACCCATCGGGGAGGTTTACCTGGCCTTGCTTTCAGGCGGCGCGCACCCATCGGGGAGGTTTACCTGGCCTTGCTTTCGGGAGCGGCGCACCCATCGGGGAGGTTTACCTGGCCTTGCTTTCAGGCGGCGCACCCATCGGGGAGGTTTACCTGGCCTTGCTTTCCGGCGGCGCGCACCCATCGGGGAGGTTTACCTGGCGTTGCTTTCAGCGCGCGCACCCATCTGGGAGGCGCATTTCCCTACACCAGACGACCATGGATGACTGTCAAAGTGCTGCCTCTTCTCTTTTCCTCCCTTGTTTTTCCTCCTCTTCCTCCATCTTTCTTTGGCTAATCCCCTCTGAAATAGGCCATGAATAATTGGTAGTCGATGGAGTTGGGGTCCTGTTTGTCTGGAAGATGGACTAAAGACTGTCCACTGTAAACGGAGGTATGATTTCCAGCCATACTTCCTGAGAAAGACGGGCCATCCTGAGTTGGTAGTTGGCATTTTGCCCTTGGGACTCAGAAGGACCAGATCTTTCCCACTGCCCTCTGGAGGGTTGCTTCATGTTCCCCCAGAACAGAGCTGGAGAGTGCCTGCCCCCCTTCTTCTGACCACAAGCTGGCCGTACCGGCCTAGGAGAGTGCCGTGGGGTGAGAGCAGACCACAGTGAGTGGCCGTCAGGATTCCCACCCTGCTTGACTTTCCACTGGCATGACGGCGGGGCAAGGATCGCTTCTCACTGGCTTTGCAGTAGCTGTGGGTGGCTTCGAGGCCACAGCAAAGACCTCTTGTTCAGTGCACTGACCCCTCGTCCCCTGTGTGTGGTCAGCACAGGTCATTTCCTGGAGCGCAGGGACTGTGTTTTGTGAACTGCTGTGTGTGTCGCACCTGAAATAGTCCTGGGCTCTCAGCCAAGATGTGTTTAATGAAAGTATTTTGGTGACACCAAAATACTCTGAAAAAATTCTTTGTTAGTTTTGTAAAGTCGGAGCCTATGACATATACAATAACTTTTTTTTTGCCTTTTTGGCCACACCCAGCGATGCTCAGGGGGTTACTCCTGGCTCTTTGCTCAGGAATTAGTCCTGGGTGGTGCTTGGGGGACCATATGGGATGCCAGGGGATTGAACCCGGGTCGGCTGTGTGCAAGGCAAACACCCTCCCCGCTGGACATGGCTCTGGTCTCCACAATAATGGTTTTATTTTATCCAAGGTCCTAGGGCTAAAAACTTTGTTTTGCTTTTAAGACCTCTGTGGAGGGACCAAGAGTTAGCACAGCAGTTAGGAAGGAAGCCGGCCGGGTTCGGGTCCAGCACGGAGCCTTGCATGCGTCTCTCTCCCTGGTCCCCACTACCCCTTGCCTCAGCAATAGCAGATGGGAAAAGTGATACCCGGGAAAAGTGATGGCAAAAAACAGGAAAGTGGGGGTCGGAGCGATAGCCCGTGGGTTGGGCTTTTTGCCTTGCATGTGGCTGACCTGGGCTCGATCCCCAATCCTCAGCATCCCTTATGGTTCCCTGAGCATGGCCAGGAGTAACCCCCTGATCATTACGGGTGTGACCCAAAAAGAAGAAAAAAAAAAAAAAAAGGAGAGTGATAATCAAATCATGCGAAATGACATCCTGCAGGTTTCCAAATAGGGTAGTAACAGTCAATTATTCTGTGGACTTTATCTGTGTAACCTGGAGATTTTTCCTTTGCAGTGCCCTGTTACACATAATTTATTCACGGAAGAGTTATTATGTCTTAGTCAGATAACTTAATTAAGGGTTTCAAGGCTGTGTGTTTATTCTTTAGTAGCTGAAGTTGTTAAGAAAGGGGAAAAAAAGACCTACAGCAGCCCATGGACACTTGTAATTAGTCACTCTGAGGCTGTGGAGCTAATAAACGTCCACTGGTTCAGGTAAGTGACGGGGTCATCACAGCATTTGCTATAGTCCTTCACTAAGTGTAAGTCTCGGCTCACACAGATTTTTATCAACGGTTTGGTCCCGTCACCTCTGTCTTTCCCTCGGGCAAAATTGAAAAAAAAATCTGACTAATACGGGAGATTAAATATAGCAGATATCCAAGTTCTGAAGTAAAATGCTAGGGAGAACATGGACCCTCCACCCAGCCTCAGGACAACCCCAACCAGCGCTTTGTTCTTACGTTTTCCACCAGACTCTACAGGGTTCAGGCTCACCACTCCCTGTGCTCAGCGACCTGGGGGGGGTTTGTCTGCCTAATTTTTCTGTTTCACAATAATCACTGTATCACTGTCTTCCCGTTCATCATAGATTTGCTCGAGTGGGCACCAGTAACATCTCCATATGACCTGTCTCATGCAAGTAGAGCCCAAGGGCACCTGCTTGCTCCAGGAACATAAAGAGCCTCAAACCATTCAATCAGGTCATGGGAATGAGGTCTATAATTGTTACTGGTATCTGGCATATCAAATACGACACGGGTAGCTTGCCAGGCTCTGCCGTGCAGGTAGCATACTCTTATAGTCATCTAAAAATCTAGCATTTATTTATTTATTTATTTATTTATTTATTTATTTATTTATTTATTTATTGGCTTTTTGGGTCACACCCGGCGATGCTCAGGGGTTACTCCTGGCTCTGCACTCAGGAATTACTCCTGGCGGTGCTCGGGGGACCATATGGGATGCCAGGGATCGAACCCGGGCTGGCACAGGCCAGCCGCGTGCAAGGCAAACGCCCTACCCGCTGGGCTATCGCTCCGGCCCCAATCCAGCATTTATTGATGAGCCGGGCTGTGATAGGCTGGTCTGCTGGGTGGAGTTCTGACGAAGGGGAAGTACAGATGTGGAAAATGGAGGTCCTCATGGAGTGGGGGGTTGTCTGGCTTGTTGTGAGGCTCTGCTGGGGTGGCAGACCAGGGCTAGATCACAATAAAATGTTTTTAATATAAAATAAGTAGAAAGAAACCTTTGATGCAAAACCCCTTTCTCCTCCCTCCCTGAACCATTGGAAGGTGGGTTGTAGGCTGCACGCCCCTCAAGGCCACATTTTCTCACATAATTCTAGAGAAAAAGGACATCGAGAAAGACTTTAAAACTGTGTGTGTCAATCTCAAGAAGTGCAGTATGGAAACAGTGATCCGTATTCACATGTTTTCATTTGTCCAATATTTGGGGTTTTAAGTTTATCACCTTAAAAAATGTGTATCCAATACCATGCTGTTTTAATTACTACCACTTTGTAGTAGAGTTTGAAACTGGGAAAGATGATGCCTCCCATCTGCTTTTCCCCAAGGATTGCTTTGGCTGTTCATGGGAATTTATTGTTTCATATGAATTTCAAGAGTGTATGGTTAATTTCTTTGAAGTGTCATGGGTATCCTTATAGGAACCGCATTGAATCTATATAGTGCTTTAGGGAATATTACCATTTTGACAATGTTGATTCTCCCAATCCATGAGCAAGGGGTGTGTTTCCATTTCCTCGTGTCCTCTCTTATTTCTTGAAGCAGCATTTTATAGTTTTCTTTATACAGGTCCTTTACATCCTTGGTTCAGCTAATTCTGAGGTACTTGGTTTTCTGAGGCATGATTGTGAATGGGATTGGTGTTTTTTTTAACATCACTTTCTTCTCTTTTATTATTTGCATATAGGAAAGCCACGGACTTTTGGGTATTGATTTTATAGCTCGCCACTATACTATACACGTCTATTGTTTCTAGGAGCTTTTTGGTAGAGACTTTAGATACTATACTATGCCTCTAAGTATAGTATCATGTCATCTGCAAATAGTGAGAGTTTGGCTTCTTTTCCTATCTGGGTACCCTTAGTGTCTTTTTCTTCCCTAATTGCTATGGCAGCACTTCCAGTACTATATTGAATAGAAGTGATGAGAGTAGGCAACCTTGTCTTGTCCCTGATCTTAGGGGGGAAGGCTTTTAATTTTCCCCCTTGAGAATAATGCTTGCTGTGGGCTTGTGGTAGATGGCTTTGACTATATTGAAGACAGTTCTTCAATTCCCATTTTGTGGAACATTTTTTTTTATCATGAATGGGTGCTGGATCTTGTCAAATGCTTTTTATTCATCTATGAATATGATCATATGTTTTTTTTTTTCTTTTATTGATATGGTGTATTATGTTGATTGACTTGTAAATGTTGAACCATCCTTGCATTCCCAGGATGAATTCTACTTGGTCATGGTGTATGATTTTTTTTTTTTGTGAGTCTTTGGATTATGTTTGCCAGTATTTTGTTGAAGATCTTTCCATTTATGTTCATCAAGTATATTGATTTGTAATTTTCTTTTTTTTTTTTTTTTGTGATGTCTCTGTCAGCTTTGGGATCAGGGTGATATGTGCCTCGTAGAAACTGTTTGGGAGTGTTTCTGTTTCTTCAATTTTCTGGAAAAGCTTGAAAAGGATTGGCAATAGATCCTCTTTAAAGGTTTGGAAGAGCTCACTAGTGAATCCATGTAGACCTGGGCTTTTATGTTTGGGAAGACTTTTGATTACTGTTTAAATTTCTTCGATAGTGATAGGCTTGTTCAGGTGTTTCAAGTCTTTTTGGTTCAGCCCTTGGGAGGTCATAAGAATCCAGAAACCTGCCCATTTCCTCTAGGTTCTCTCGTTTTGTGGCATACAGACTCTCAAAGCAATCTCTGATGATCTTTTGACTTTCTGTGGTTTCTGCTGTGTTGTTCCCCTTTTCATTTCTGATTTGGCTTATTAGGGTTATCTCTTCCTTTTTTTGTGAGTCTTGCAAGTGGTTTGTTGATCTTGTTTATTTTTTAGAAGAACCAGCTCTTGGTTTCATTGATCTTTTGGATTGTTTTCTGGGATTCCAGCTCATTGATTTCTGCTCTAAGTTTTATTATATCCTTCTTTCTGCCTGGGTGGGGCTCGTTTTGTTGGTCTTTTTCATCTCAAATGTTTTTAGTTTGTTTTGGGGCCATACTCATCTATGCTCAGGGCTTACTCCTGGCTATGTGCCCACAATAACTGGCAGTGCTCAGGGCGGGCGGGGAGAAGTGGACATCAGGGTACGGGCATCGAACCTGGGTCCGGGGTCGGCCGCCTGTACTGTTGCTCCAGCCTCTGGCCTCCAATGTGAGGTTTTCTCTTCAGCAGGGATGGGCTATGCCCTGGTGGTGGAGGTTTCTGAAGGTCTCACAGCCAGCCCCAGGTACTGAAGTGTGGGCAGCTGTGCTGTCCAGCTGGACTGACCGAGATGTGGACTGCTGGGCCGTGTTCTGGCCTTTGTGTCCTGCCACCACCTGTCCCTTAGGAGACCCCTCTCTTCCCAGCAGTCCAGTCGGGGCCTTCGGAAGGTGGCACCAGCACCCTAGTGAAGACCAACGGTGTCCAGTTCTGGCCCTCACCTGCCTTGGGGACTGTCCCAGAGGTGTCTCGTGATCTCCCATGCCCCCATCTTTGGGGACCCATGGGAGAGCCTGGGGGTGCTCTTGACTCACGTGGCCACAAGGCCCTAAGACTTGAGTTCACGTGGCAGGGGGCAGGCTCTGGGGACCTTGAGTGGGGTGGAAGGTAGCCCTGGCTGCCCCTGGCCTGTGTGGGCAGGAACCTCCTGCCGCCGTGCTGGGTTCAGAAGCTGCATTCCGCCGTTTTCTCTGGGAGGACTTGAGCCCTTCTTGGCTGTGCCGCAGCCGCTGTTTCTGATGCTTCGGAACAGGGGGCCTGGAGAGAACTTAGCCCTCACGCGCGTGGGAGAGCCTGTGCTCGTCCGCTGCCCCCTCGAAGGCTTTTATTTCTTTTTATTAGTTAGTTTTGGCTTTTTGAGTCACAACTGCGGCAATGCTCAGGGGTTACTATTCCTGGCAGTGCTCAGGGGACCAGGTGGGATGCCGGGATCAAACCTGAGTCGGCCGCGTGCAAGACAAATGCCCTCCCGCCCTCTCCACTGTGCTCCTGCTCTCGGAAGGTCTTTAAGCCCGACGTTGCTTCTCAGGTTTGTTCATGCAGCGTTGACTGCTACACCCCCACCTTGTGTAAGGTAGCCGCTTATTTCTGTGTTGGCTCCTCCTGCGTCTCTCTCTCTCACTGGCCTCTCATGGACTCCTGGCACTTACTGCTGTTTCCTGGGGCAAGTGAGGCGAGACAGCCTCTTCCTTTGTTTCCTTTTCCTCTCAGGGCGGAGAGAAAGCTCCAGGGTCTGGGGCAAGCGCTTACAGGAGGAGCCCCGGGTTTGGTCCTGGCACTGCCCGGCGTGGCCTCCCCCTAAGAAAGTGTGTTCTGGCCGCGATTCTGACAGCCAGGCCCAAATAAATGCCTTGGCTCGGCTCAGACACGACAATTTGTCATTAATCAGAATGACAAATCAGAGCTGCCAACTCATCTTCGCAGTGGCCAGCCAATTAAGAGTGGAGTTTGCAGGGGCCAGACAGGTCGTGTCACTGGGAAGACGCTTGCTGGCCTTGCGTGGGTCTACGCTGGCTCGACCCCGAGTGAACCCTGAGCACAGGGCCAGGAGTAACTCCTGAGCGTCACTGCGTGTAGCCCAATCCCCTGCCGCGCACATAAATATATGAAAAAGAAATCAACAGTGAGGTTTGAAGCCCGAGTCCTCGTGAGGAGACAGGCCCTCTAGAGAGCTGCGGGGCCCTGAGAGTTGGTGGCGGCGGCCCACCCATCTGAAGGGAAGCTGCAGCCTGCCAGACCCTGGGCGCCGGGCGGGGAGCTTCTCTGAAGGTCCGTGCGGGCTTTGTGGGAAGCGAAAGGGTGTGACGCAGGGGGTTTCCCGACCCAGCTTCTCTTCCTTCCCCTGGGCTGTATGTGAGGGAGGGGGACAGCACTGTGAATGTGTGCGAGTGAACATGTGTGTGAGTGTGAATGTGTGTGAGCGTGTGTGTATGAGTGTGAATGTGTGAGCGTGTGTGTGGATGTGTTGTGTGTATGAGTGTGTGTGAATGTGAGTGAGCGTGTATGTATGTGAATGAGTGTGTGAGTGTGTGAATGAGTGTGTGTGAATGTGAGTGAGCGTGTATGTATGTGAATGAGTGTGTGAGTGTGTGAATGAGTGTGTGTGAATGTATGTGAGTGAGTGTGTATGTATGTGTGTATGAGTGTGTGTGAGTGTGTGAATGTGTTGCATGTATGTGAATGTGTGTGAGCATGTGTGAATGTGTGTGTGTGGATGTGTTGTGTGTATGAGTGTGTGTGAATGTGAGTGAGTGTGTATGTATGTGAGTGTGTATGAGTGTGTGAATGTGTGTGTGAATGTGTTGCATGTGTATGAGTAAGTGAATGTGTGTGAGTGAGCATGTGTGTATGTGAGTTTGTATGAGTGTGTGAGTGTGTGAATGTGTTGCATGTGTATGAGTTGTGTGCATGAGTGTAAATGTGTGAGCGAGTGTGTGTGAATGTTGCGTGTGCATGAGTGTGTGTAAATGTGTGAGTGAGCATGTGTGTATGAGTGTGTGTGTGCATGTGAGTGTGTGAATGTGTGAGAACGTGCGTGTATGTGTGTGAATGTGTGTGTATACGTCCCACCTGCCTCCGGCCTGGAAAAGCCACGCTCCCCTAATCCAGGCTACTTTTGCTGGGAATGGAGTTCCCGCTCCCAGGATTTGGATGGAGACTCGCTTCAGAGCAAGGCCCTTCTCCGACGGAGACTTGGTTTAGGCTGTGAGGACTGTTCTTCCAAAGAGCTGGGACAGTCGGAAAACACACTGCTGCCCTCTCTCACGCGGGGCCGCGCCACCCCGGGCTCAGTGTGGCCCTGAGGAGCAGGCGGGGCAGGTGGCTGATAGGAGGGCGAGGCTGGGCTGTTTCCCTGAGATCCTCTTATCAGCGGGCCTGGGGTGGCTTCCAACTCACCCTCCAGAACCGGGCCTCAGGAGTCTGCTGTGCCGAGCGGTTTCAGGGACTTCTTGCAAAGAAAGGGCTTATCTGCTTCTTGCTCGTTTGCATGCGGACCCTGGACTCCGTGAGGGCTGCTGCCCACTCCCGCCAGGAGGACTGAGAGCCCACCTCTGAACAGTCGGAGACTGGAGCCCCGCCCCAGACGCCCCCAGAGGCCCTTCCTGGCTGCTTCCTGGACATGTGTCCTTGCCCCTGTCCCTCCCGTCTCTCCACCGTGACTTTAGTTGCAGCTTTTTGTTCCTCTCCAGTCTGAGTGGACACTAATCCCCAGTGTGAGTGATGCTGGCCCCAGGGGGCAGGGACCCCTGGAGCAACTAGGACACTTCCTGGTCAGCGTGGAAAAGGTTCCTGGGTGGGCCCCTGCTCAGGGAGTGGCCTTTCCTCTGTGGGCTTCTCCTCAGGGAGTGGCCTTTCCTCTGTGGGCTTCCAGCCGTCAGTCCTGTGTCTCTCTGGCCCTGCGTCTGCCTCTCACCCTGCCCGCAGGCCTGGTCACCTTGCCGTCCCCACTGTCCCCCTCTTCTGGCCTGACCCGCTGGACTGCGACCTTGCCTTGCCTGAGGTCTCTCCCTGGTGGTGTCTAGCCGGCATGTGGGAGAAGCCGTGTGTGCCCCTCAGCCGCAATGCCAGACTCGGTGTCAGAGGCACCTCCTGCAAGAATCCCCCCCCAGCCCCTCCTGGCTCATCTCTTACCCCCGCCCAGCGACCCTCCTCTCCTCCCGGCTTGGAGGCCTCTGCGTCCTGCCGTGCCTGCGGTGTCCAGAATCAGTCTTGGAGCTGCGGCCCTGAGCGCATGGGGCGTCTCTTCTCCCCCTGGAGAATGTGGAGAGCAGAGAAGTGGAGCGGTGCAGTTTCTAAGGTGAGATCAAGCCTTCCCAGACCCAGAGGCTGCGGCTGCCCACAGAGACCTGGGTGTTGTCTGTCCCCAGTACCTTCTCTCTGGGCGTCGTCTGTCCCCAGCGCCTTCTCTCTGGGCCTCATCTGTCCCGGCGCCTTCTCTCTAGGGCAGGAGCTTCACGGCCCAAACGTGGGGTGGGTGAGCGAGAGTCCTCCGTGATTCCCTGCACCTGCCCCTAAGTTCGGGTCCCCGTGCCATGGGGCTGTGGGCTCCTGTGTACAGAGTGGATGTGAGTGATTGGGTCCCCCTGCCGCAGGGCTGTGGGCTCCTGTGTACAGAGCGGATGTGAGTCTGTGTGTATCTGTCCCTGCTGCCGTCAGCAAAGGAAGTTGTCAGGGGCTGGAGTGATAGTACAATGGGGTTGGGGAGTGGGTGTTTGCTTGCCTTGCATGGAGCCAACTCAGATTCGGTCCCCAACATCCCATATGGTCCCCTGAGCACTGCCGGGAGTAGTTCCTGAGTGCAGGGGGCCGGAGTGATCGTACAGCAGGGAGGGCGCTTTGCCTTGCACACGGTCAACCCAGGTTAGATCCCCAACATTCACTATGGTCCCTGAGCACCACCAGGAGTAATTCCTGAGTGCAGAGCCAGGAGTAACCCCTGAGCATCGCTGGGTATGACCCAAAGAGCTAAAAAACAAACAAAAAAAGAATGTTTCAGGTACTCCATTGGGGGAAGTGCTTATTGGGGGGGTGGTAGGAAGGCATTTGGGGTCATACTGGTTAATAGTCAGGTCTTACTGGGCTCTGCACTCAGGGATCACTCCTGGCAGTGCTGGGGGCAACTTACGGGTGCCGGGGATGGAACCAGCATCACCCACAGCCACGTGCAAGGCAGGTGCCTAAACCCCAGCGCTGTCTCTCCTGCCCCTGGAGAGGCTGATTAAAAGACAGCCACGGTCCCTGGGAAACGTGGCTCCCAGAGATTCCTCCCATTCCTCCAGGACTGATGAGGCTCGGCTCACCTGTTCTAGCGCCTGCCCCGCTGGCAGCCAGATGCCGAAGGCGGAGGAGGTTTGAAATGGCAATATTCAGGGATACTAGTCTAGCTCTCGGCTTCTGTTGCAAGACCTCCTGGCTTTTGGGGTGCAGCGCAGCCAGCCAGGACGGGGCTGCCCCTCCCAGTGCCTGGGAACCTGCCCTCCGGCACTGAGGTCTAGCTGGGAAGCAGTTTGAGTCCGGGGGTCTAGGCTGTGTCACGCCATGCTGGATTCCACACTGTCCCCAGGTCCGCCTCTGTCCTGTGCTGCCTGTCCTAGTGACGGGCAGCCGCATGGGTCAGCCCCGATTGATACCCTGTGCCGTGACAGTTGAGTAGGAGGATGTGCAAGACCCTCTTCTCCCCAGGAGGGCTCTGTAGCGCCCGGGGAGATGCCTCAGACACTGCTGTGTACCAGTCTGCAGAACGTTCCCCAGGTGCCCTGACAGGGGCTTAGAGCCCCGGGATGTTCCCCCGGTGCAGTGACTCCGGCTTAGAGCTGAAACGCTCCGTTCTCACTGGGTTACTGGGAGGACCTGGGCCTGTCTCAGCTCCCTGCCTTGCCTTTAGCTCACCTGGGCTTCAGAAATTCCAACCAGTCTCACAACCCAGGTTCCGGCAATCAGATCAATGACACAGGCTGTGGCTTCTACCATTAATGCGCTTTATAATCTTGACCCGAACTGTGTGGAGGAATTTCCGTGCACACATTCTTTATTTTTTTTTAATTTTTTTATTATACCACCGTGAAACATACAATTACAAAGGTGTTCATAATTGGTTCTTGGTAATACAGTATTCCAGCACCCATCCCTCCACCAGACGTGCACACATTCTTGAGGGCAGATAAAGGAATTTTTTCTAAAATCATACTAGCCACTGTGACGCTAAATTCTGCAGCTATATATACAGTCTGTTTGTCTTTCTAACCAGGGAGAAGATGGCTGTATGTCCATTATCTAGTGTTTGGTAACTTGCTTTATATTTTCCTTGCTTCTGTCTGAGGTAGCATCCATGCTAGTCCCAGAGTGCCCCACCCACATTATTGGGGTAACCCCAACATGTTCAGGGGACACATGCTCACCTAGGAGTTGCAGCGCCTCAGCTCTGAGCACGCTTCGCACGGCAACACGGAGCACATCCATCTTACCATGACGGTCAAGCCCGAGTAGCAAGGAATAACGTGGCATTGACAGAAACTATTTTTTTTCTCGCCTCCATGTTTCAAAGCCAGACAGTGTCAGAAGTGTGATTTTTACGTGGCCTATGCCTTCAGCGAGCTGGGAAACGGAGCAAATCCGTTTTCACTGAGCAGGTGACGTGTCCATGAAGCAGAGGGTCTTGTACAGTGACCAGCAGGCCCTCCCAGTGGGGGCAGCCCAGCAACGATGACGCAGGGAAAGCACTGCCCCTCAAGCGTGAGGCGTGTCCCCGTGTTCTTCTCGTCTCTCTCGAGAGGGGCTGAGACTGCGTTTCAGAATGATGTGTGGGCATGAGCCTGTCCCTGAGCACCCACACTCATGAGCCTCAGAGCCCGGTATGGCGGAAGGAAGAAGGAAGAAAGGGGTGCCCGACTTGCTTCCACGTCTCCCCATTCTCTTCCCCACTGATGTTCCTTTCCCACTGGTTCCCATGACTCATGGCCATACATTTTATGGCTTAACTTGAGAGCCGTAACTTTGTGTTCTATAGGGTTCGTATTGGACCTGGTTCTTCCTGGATCCACCTGTGTGTGTGTATGTGCATGCGCGTGCGTGCGTGTGTGTGTGTGTGCGCGTGTGTGTGTGTGTGTGTGTGTGTGTGTGTGTGTGTGTGTGTGTGTGTGTGTGTGTGTGTGTGTGTGTGTGTGTGTGTGTGTAGCGGAGAGCTGCCTTTTTCCTGGCGGCCCTACAGAAGGCTGTTCCCTGCCTTTTCGGCTTCTAGCCCAGCTCCGACTAGTTGGGTAAAACCATCCTCGGCCACTCTCTTGGACTTTATTGAGGTTTGCTACTATCCTTGGGGCTCCTTTTCTCTTAGTGTTCCCCCTTTGTTTCTTGGGGCCACACTTAATGTTTCTCAGGGATCACTCCTGGCAGGGCCACATGTGTGCTGCGGATCGAACCCAGGTGGGTCACACCCAGCGTACAGCCTTCCCGCTGTTCTGTTGCTCCAGCCCACTGGGTGGTCCCTTTAGTCGGATCTGCTCGTATCTGGATGAATCCAGGTGGATGATGAAAATTGCATGATTCTTCATGCTGAACGTAAAGAAGGCAACACGGGTCTGGAGGAGGGGAGGGTCTTGAGCCTCGGGGCTGTTGATGAAACTTGCGTGAAAGTCAAATCCTTGGTTTCTGGTTTCTTTTTTGGAGGTGGGGGGTACCTGGTGGTGCTCGGGAATTCACTTGGTGCCAGGGATTGAACTCAGGGCTCCTCCGGCCCTTGGAGCATCTTCCTGGCCCTGACAATTCCGGTTTTAAGCTTTATTCTCTCCGTGGGAAAGGGAAGAAGGTCCATGCTATTATGCGGCATTTGAAAATGGTACTTTTGCTCGGGAGGCATATGCTTGTCTGTTCTGGACAGGTACATTGTACCATGGAAAAAGTCATTTCTCCCGGACACCTGTGGTGTGACAAGGTCGTGCCACACGCGGAAAATGCACATAGAGGCTCTATCAAGCACTTCAGGGCGGGAAGAGTTTCCCTCACCAGCACCTTGGCTGTGGGTCGTATCCTGTGGTGCTTGGGGACTGTCCCCTGTGCTCAGGACAGTGTGGTCACAAATGACCAGGTGGTCCCAGGAATCAAAGCTGGGGCTCCAACCCTGTGTGCCCCCTCCGGGCCCTGGGGAAAGGAGTTTCAACATGATCTCTTTGTTTTGTCCCTTTAGGCATGCGGCTCGGGTGGGTGGATGACCGTGACACAGGCAGTTTTTAACCTGCTTGGTGACAGTCATGAGATTTGCGGTCACCGAGCCCTTTAAGAACAGGATCGTCACTGCAGTTTCTTGTCTTCGTTTGCCTTCCGTTAACTCTTGCCCAGCCAATGCACAATGAGAAGACACTTTCCTCTTCCCTCACCACAGGCCCTGCCCTCGGACCCTGCACTGTGGTAGCCTCCTGAGGAGCCAGGAGCACTGTGTGGGGTCCACAGTGTCACGTGACTTCTGTGGGAAGCGCAGTCCCAGTGTGGAGTCGTGTGGGAACGAGCGGAGGGCTGGGGCCAGGGGTGCTGGTTTCCACCACGGAGGGCAGTGCGGGTGCTTCGAGCTGCTTAGCTCAGCAGAGCTCATCAGCTCAGCTCAGTTTAGCAAGTTGGGTTCGTTTGCTAATGTGGCACCATAACTCCCTGGGTGGGGAGGATGGAAGGTGTCGAGGAAGGGGCCTGTCCACGGCGGCCATGCAGCTCACCCCGTCCTGGGTGTCCACCCAACCAGCACCCACGGGGCCCAGACCTGCACCTGACCACACCAGCCGGGACCTCTCCCAGAGAGGCCTGTGCTGCGAGTGCCTGCTGCCTGCCCGGCTGCTGCTGGGATGTTTTTATTTTTTTAATCTTTTCAACCCAATTTGCTTGTCTTTTATTTTTTTTTTTCAAATTTTATTACACCACGTTTAGACATACAATTGCAAATGCTCATGTAGAGTTTTGGTTCCACAGTGTTCCAACACCCATCCCTCCACCCGAACCCATCTCCCATCACCAATGTCCCCACCTTCCTCCCCCTCCCACACCTCAACTGCTTGGCGGGTTCTGTATGTCTTCTCTCCTCTCTATCTCTCCCTCCCGCCTAACTTTCCTACACATACTAGAATGCAGTACATTAAAGGACATAACTGTTTCCACTAGTTTGATGGACCACACCAAGTGGCTGCGCGACTTAGGGGCCTCATGGTCATCATCTGGACAGCAAAGGTGGTGGCTAGTGTAGTGGGCAAGTCTCATCCGGCTGCTTCCGGGACCCCCAGAGGTGATGGGCCCACTCCCAAAACCCATCTGTCCTCCTGGGAGCCCCATGGTCATCTAAGCCTGGGGAGAGCCGAGTTCCAGCTTCCCCAGCCCCGTGTGAGGCTCTTCATGCTATGGCTGGTGGCCCCAAGGCAGCTCCTGGGCGGGGCCACCAGACTTAGACAAAATGGAGGGGGAAGGGCCAACCCTGCAGGATGTTCTCGGCCTCACCACCTTCCTCACCCCATTTCGCAGATGAGGAAACAGAAGCTTGTGTGTCACACGCTGCTGTCCTGACAGATAATGGCTAAAAGTGGCAAGTTGGCGGGTGGGATGGGGTGGGTGGCTCTCACAGTTTGGTTGTCCTGGATTCATGCCTGGGAATTATTGAGTACTCTTGGTTTTGTTCAGACTGCCCAGCTTGGGCAGAAGCCTTAGCGGGGGTCCGAGATGCTGCTCGCATGCCTCCATGCAGCTTGTGAGAAGGGGGCGAGGGTCCGGAGCTGGCTAGGGCGCTAGACCCTGTCCCCTGAGCACTGTTAGCCCCAGAGCACCAGGCTGGGAGTTGCATCGCCTCTCAAATATAAAGAAAATTGGAAGAAGAACCACCCTGACAGCTTCCCTGTAGGAGTTCCCGGAGTGGGTCCCGCAGCGTCTCCCCAAGCGGGGTTGTAGACAGCAGGTGGAGGCCGGCTCTTTCCTTGGGCCAGAGAACCTGCTTTTAAATACTCTTGTTACTGGAGCATAGTTGGATGTTGAGAAACTCCGTGAGAATGCCCCCGCCCACACACACACACACACACTCATTCAAAGTGGCTCAGGAAAGTGTGTTGGCTCCTGGCTTTGCTCCTCCTCTTCACCATGGATGGATTTTCCCAGGCAGAGGCTGGAGTCAGCAAGTATTTCCTTCAGCACTACCCGAACTTGAGAAACTGATGGCATATGAGAAAAGCAGAGGCCGTGGGTGAGCGAGCCAGCTGTGGGTGAGTGAGCCAGATGTGGGTGAGCAAGCCAGCTGTGGGTGAGTGAGCCAGCTGTGGGTGAGCGAGCCAGCTGTGGGTGAGCGAGCCAGCCGTGGGTAAATGAGCCAGCTGTGGGTGAGCGGAGCCAGCTGTGGGTGAGCGAGCCAGCCCCTGCAGCATGCTCCCTCAAACACCTCAGGAGTGCTGGCTCTTAGGGTGTTGGCATGCTCACTCACGCCTCCCTCAGAGGTGCAGGGGTGGTTCTCCCCGGACAGCACGTGTCTTGCCTGTGTGAGATCCCGGGTTCCACCCCAGCACTGTGTGGCTGCTACACATTGTACCCCCTCCTCCCACCAACTACCTAGCACCCCAGAAATAATAACTACAACCGAAAAACAAACTATGAGGTGGGGGTGTGCTGGAGAGATGGCCCAAGGCTGAGCATAGCCTTGCGTGCTGACACTTTGGATTCAATCTCTGGGCCCCCCTCTCTCTGTCTGTCTCTGTCTTTCTCTCTCTCTCTGTCTCTCTGTCTCTCTGTCTCTCTCTGTTTCTCTCTCTCTCTCTCTCTCACACACACACACACACACACATTCAAAGTGGCTCAGGAATATGTTTTCTCAGAGCCTGAGCCCAGGAATGCTTGATGAGCAGAGAAAGCCATCTCAGAGCAATTTTATCCTAGCATTGCACCAGACCTTCCCAGGAGACCGTGACAAGTGGTTGTATGTTAACATTTCGCTGCTCTCTGGGAATGGGGATTTGCGACTAGGCCTCTCCCTGAGTCCAGATTCAGACCTTGACGATGGCGGCAGACGATCAGGTCAGGGGCAGTGTAGTAACTGTGGAACGTGCTTGTGCCGGGGACGAGATCTGTGCCATGATCTGCTCAAGTCCACACGATTCTTCTGAGCAGGAGCTTCATGGAGGATTCTCGGTCACTGTCACGGCTTCTGTTTGTCCAATGGGGCTCCAGGTTGTTGCTCAGATACCATGACTGACCTGGGAATCAAACCAGCATTCCAGCAAAGGTGTTTTATGGGGGTGTGGTGACAGTTTGGTGTCCTGGAGAGAGTGCACTGCTCTGAGCTAGTCCTTGGTGGGGTATCCCTGGAGGATGCTGGGTGATTACTGTCTTAGGAAGGGTTTCCATGGAACATTCTGGAACATTATTGTCTTCAGAGGGTTCTGAGTCCTGATTGTTGGGTTTCCATGGAAGAGTCTGGGCCATTACTTGATGGGTTTCTATAGAAGATTCTGGAACATTTCTATAGAAGATTCTGGAACATGGAAGCATGATGGTTTCCATGGAGGATTCTGGGCATTTAATATCGTAAATAGAATGTGCATGGGAGTTTCTGGGATGCTGTTGTCTTAGATGGATTTCCATGGAGGAGTCTGGGATTCTGTGATTTGGATTATTATCCTAAGTGGGTTGTCCAAAGATGATTCTGGGATCTGGGTCATTGTCTTAGATGGGGATTTTCATGCAAGATCTGGAACATCATTATCTTTGGTGGGTTTCCACAGGGATTCTGGAACTATTATATTGTCTTTTTTTGGGGGTGGGGGACCACACCTGGCAGTGCTTAGGACTCACTCATGGCTCTGTTCTCAGGAAACCCTCATGGCAGTGCCTGGGGTAACCATATGGAGTGCCAGGAATTGAAGCTCAGTTTTTCACGTGCAAGGCAAGTGCCCCACCCACAGTACTCTCTCTCCAGTTTGGAGCATTCTTATCTTTGCTGGGTTTCTCGTGGAGGATTCTGGGTCTTTGATATCTTAAATGGTGTTTCCTAGTAGTTTCTGGAACATTATTATTTTAAATGGGGCTTACATGGAGGATTATGGGTTATTAGCTGGAGTTTCCTCAGAGGATTCTGGGTTCTTATTATTTTTGATGGGGTTTCCATGGAAGATTCTGGGTCCTTATTATCTTAGATGGGGTTTCCATGGAAGATTCTGGAACATCATTGCCTCTGATGGTTTCCATGGAAGATTTTGGGTCATAATTGTCTTAGCTTTCCACAGAGGATTCTGGATCATTGATGATGTCCTGTAAGTCTTCAGATGAGAATTCTGGGTAATTATTCCCCAGCGACATCCCTGCTTTGACTGTCCCAGTCTGATCCTCTTGTTCCTCCCTCCCAGTCGGAGAGTTTCACTCTGGTGTCAAGCCTGTCCTTTTGAGGCGTCCCATTTCCATACTCCTCTCTGGGGAGCAGTGATGGATTGAGTTTGAACCAAACCAGCTGGGCGTGTGCACAGGTTTCTGCTGTGGGGCCCACGCCCGGGCCTGGGGCCTCGGCAGAAGACACAGGTCTGGGCCCACCAGTGTGTGTACACGTGCCCCTGGGCCTCGGGCACAGGAGATCTTGATGTGACATCAGGGCTGCAGGGAGAAGCCCCCCGGACAAAGCTGGACACGGGAGATAATGTCACGGAACGACACGTGAAGGCGCTTCCCGTGCACAGCTCAGGCACAAGGCCCGCAGACATGGCCCGGCCGCTCCAGAGGCAGGGGCATGGCAGTGGGGCCCTTCTTAAAGAGGAAAGATCTGTGGAAAGTCGGAAAGGGCAGGAAGAGAGGGAAGCAAATGTTCGGAGCTCTCCCTGTTTCGAACTTGCTTATTTTTCCAGTTTAGTTTTCATTCCGGGATGATGATTTACAAGGTTGTTAGAAAATGCTGATAGCTGAGTTTTAGGCATATCGTGTTTCAACACCGACCCCACCATCAGTGTCAACTTCCCTCCACCAGAGTTCCCAGATTCCCTCCCCAGTGACCCCCAACCCATTCCCTGTTTCTGCGTCCCTGTGGAGCCAATATGAACTTCACTGTGACAGTGAGAGCCGGTGGGGCGGCCCAGGCCTGTGTCCTGGCAACCTCAGCACTGGTGTGTGTGGAGGGCGAAGAAGCTGTGGGCCTGCTGTTTGTGGATGGCTTTATCCGTGGCCGTGGAACGGACTGCCTATCTGTGGCCGTGGAACGGGACAGTTTATCTGTGACTGTGAAACAGGACTGTTTATCTGTGGCCGTGGAACTGGTCTGTTTATCTGTTGCCGTTTATCTGTGGAACTGTTTGTCTGTGTCTATGAAATGGGACTGTTTGTCTGTGGCTGAGGTGTGGGACTGTTTATCTGTGGCCGTGGAGGGGACTGTGGCTGTGGAAGGGACTGCTCAGCAGAAAGATTATTTTAGTGAGGCTGAGCCTTGAAGTGTGGCTTTGGTGATCCAGAGAGTGACCGGGTAATGGGAGGCGGGTAATCTGAGGACTACAGAACTCCATTGTCCGGGGGATTGAGAGGATGGACGAGAGATCTCAGAGGTCCCAAATGTGACCCTGGGCACGTCAAGCTTCCCTCCACGCCTGTCCCAGCACTGCCTGGTGGCACTGAATTGCTGGACTAAGTATTGGACTGTCCAGCCTTGTTGGCTGAGCACTGCTGGGGCTGGCTCCTGAACCCTCTGAATGTTGTTTGGGATCTGCCCCCAAAACAAAAAGGATCTGGCTAGGCTAGATACGCACCCGCAGGTGTCCTTTTGCATGGGAAGTTCTAGAAATAAGTACCCAGGAGATGCCAGGGACCATACGGGGTTGGAAAACTCTAGAGGAAAGAAAAGGGGTCACAGGAATGGGTGCTGCCTGGACCCCAGTTTACTTGTGCTAGAAGCTTCCTAATCCCTGAGTTTGAGAGAGCTCGGGGTGGGGGCTGGGAGGGGGTGGTCATCTCTCCCCAGGGAACAAGGAAGTCCCAGTGGTCATGGTCTATTAGGGCTCAAGTCTAGGCAGTGGGGAGGAGGAAGATGAGACGGACCCTAGACGGACCCAGCCGCCTCAGAAGAGGCAGAGGTGATGGAACCCCCAGGGGTGTGGGCCACCCGGGAACCCCACCTCTCTGCCTAGCGGGTTGGCCCTGTGGGGCGGGCTCATGGCCAGGTCGCTGCTGGGAGCCCTCCTCCAAGGGGTACAGCTGCCCCTGGGACAGGAAACTCTAAGCATAGTAGTCATTATTATTATTCTCTTTTTAGGGGGGTCCCCCAAGGAGATGCTCAGGGTTGCTCCTGGCTCTGCACTCAGGAATTACTCCTGGCGGTGTTTGGGGGGTATATAGGACGGATCAGCTGCGGCAAGGCAAATGCCCCTTCCCATTGTACTATCACTCTGGCCCTCTACTATTCTGATGTTGGTTTCTGGGTCACACCCAGTGGTGCTCAGGGCGGACTCTTCGCAGTGCTGGGGCCTGAGCCCTGTAAGCCGAGCTCCGTAAACCCCTGCCTCTCTCTCCGCGTGGCAAAGAGAATGTTTTCTTGCACCCCTGTAAAGTGCCCTGTCATCTCAGTGTTCTTCCCGACTGTCTCTTTTCTTTCCTGTAGGTCTAGTTTTAAAAGCAGGGAGGCCTCCCGGCGCCTCCTGCTCAGCCCTTGGTGGGTGTGTGGCGCGCAGAACTTTGCACATCGTGTTTTCAGAACTGCCTTTCCCTGTTTGCGCTCACTTCCACGAAGCCTGCGGCTGCTCCCGGCTCCCACAGCTCCTTGTCTCTCCACGAATGCCCACAGACTCCCTGGGACCTTCCACTGCCAGCCTCAGCCCAAGTTTTCCTCCTCTCCGAGCGAGGCAAGCTGGCGGGGTTCAGGAGCTGCGCCCCTCCTCCCCACGCCCCTCTGACTCTGTGGATGTTGCTGCTCTGGCCGCAGGCTGGCGTGAGTGCCCGGAGCCTCTCCGAGCCCAGACCCAGCCTGGCTGTCTGTCTGTCTGACCCTCAGGGTCCTGGCGCCCCTAGGGTCGAGTGGAGGGAGGGTCGGAGTTGGTGTTCCGGCTTCCCAGAAACACGGGAATGCCGCAAACGGTAGTGAGTGGCTGGCCTTGGCTGTGGACATGAGCTAAAAGCCCAGGCGGCAGGACCCCACTCTGGGATAAGGTGGAGCGGGGGCCTGGGTGCTTGCCCGGCTACTCCCCAGGGGAGAGCACCCTGCGTCGGAGGGGCGGCTGTTGGCAGAGCTGGTGGGGTCTCTAAGTGGGAAGCAGGTGACCACGAGGTCCCGACCTGGGACTGTGGCACACAGGGAAGGTGTTGGGGGCAGTAGCCGGGCGCCCCTGTAACAGGAGGGGCGGTTGGGGGCAGGGGCAGGTGGTGAACCCCTCGAATCACAGGAACAAGCGTGAAGTGATGTGGGCCTGAGCTCTTTAATATAGTCATGGAAGAGTTGGGGGTGTCTGACCTGCCCTAGGGGTGGGATGGGACCGGGCACAGGCCAGGGCAGCTTCCTCCAGAGAGCTCTGGAGATTGGACGGCGGGTAGCAGGAGAGGAGGCAGGTTGGGACCCTGCAGAGCCGGGAAGAGCAGAGGGAAGTTGCTCTGGGGGCACTCAGCGTGGGCGTGGTGGAGTCCAGGCTGATCCGGCGGGGTCTGGGGTAGATCCAGGCGGAGGGTGAGGGGTGGGCGGAGTGTCCAGTGGATGGGGGGCAGCTGGGTGGTTTCATATGCGGGAAGGTCACCGGCAGACAGACGGGCCCAGCCCATCTGCTGTCCAGGGTCCATGCTTGGGCTCTCTCCTACCTGCAGCTGGGCAACAGCTGGTCAGCCAGGCCAGCAGGCGCTGTCTAGCAGCGATTTGGATCCTGTGTCTCCAACACAGCAGCCGAGAGCCCTCCCTGCCCTGCCAGTGGACAGCCTGTGGACACTGCCTAGCTGTCCAGCTGCGTACTGCTGGCCGACTCCCTGCCCTCTCTGAGCTCGCTCCATCTGGGCTGAGAACCGCTCCTGGCGCCCAGGAAGCTTCCCTGGGTCTGACTCCAGCCACTCTGTGCGGTTCTTCTCTGCTGGGGCGTGTTGGTTGGAGGTACCAGGACCCAGCTATGGCTGCCCCTGGGTGCTGACCATCCCTGTGAGCCAGTGGTCATGGCCAGAGACTCCACTGGAGGCTGCGAGCCCCTGGGCCACCTGCTGCAGGTCCCCATGCCCAGCCTACTGGACAGTGCTGGAAGGGGCAGCTGGGGGCTGCAGGGGCTGCCCTGGGGTCGGTTCCAGATGTTCTCGGGGCTGGTGACTGCCTTGCCCTGTTGGTGCCTGGCCTCTCCCAGCCTCGCGTGTCCCCCTGGAAACTCATTTCTGTCCCTTCTGATTGTGACTGAGCTTCTGGCACTCCCGGAGCTGCCGGTTCTTCTGTGTGAACCATACACTTGTGTGTACCCACTCCAATGCCCACTTCTCCCCTCTTTGCTTGGTTCTGTCGCCGTAACTCTGAAATTTGCTCTGATTATTCCTGGACCTGAGGCAACCAGACTTCATAGAGCAGGGCAGGGAGGAGACCCAAGTGGGGGAGGGCAGGCCGGCCCCGACTGACCAGAGCCAATGGGACAATACTCGACATCCATCCCCCTGGCCTCACAGACATGGGGCAGAGCTGCTACTGGCTCTCCCTGTGCCCAGCCGCCACGAGCCGCCCGGGAGGGATGGCGGGTTCTAGCCCTGGCCCGCCACCCCAGCAGAGCCTTGCAACAAGCCAGACGACCCCCACTCCAAGGGGGCCTCCATTTTCCACATCCGGACTTCCCCTTGTCAGAACTCCACCCAGCAGACCAGCCTATCACAGTTGGCTCGGCGACCATTCGCAGTTCATCAATAAATGCTGGATTTAGAGATGACTACAAGAGTATGCTACCCACACGGCAGAGCCTGGCAAGCTACCCGTGTCGTATTTGATATGCCAGATACTAGTAACAATTATAGACCTCATTCCCATGACCTGATGGAATGGTTTGAGGCTCTTTATGTTCCTGGAGCAAGCAGGTACCCTTGGGCTCTACTTGCATGAGACAGGACATATGGAGATGTTACTGGTGCCCGCCGAGCAAATCGATGATGACGGGAAGACAGTGATACAGTGATCCCCCTGGCCAGGCACCGACCACCAGTCATTACATGTATTTTTGTTTTCACGTCTCCTCTGTGTCTATGTCAGAGTGGCGCTAGACTAAAGGGTCGTGAAGAGTGTGTGTGTTGTGGGGGTGGGGTTGTGTGTGTGTGGGAGATGGTTACTGATACGTCTCTGCTGCCTGTTTGCCTTTGCGCTTTGCAATAAGTCAGAAGTGCTCAAAGAGTCACTCAAAGAGTCACTGGCCTGTCTGATGCGTTGCTCGAGGCGTGAGGCCAGAGAGGGTTAAGCAGAGGAAGGACATAACCCTCCGATGTCCTCACTGCATAAAGAGGGGCAGTCTGGCGATCCCGGGCTTTTCATGGCGGGATGGGCTTCGTGGGAGCAAAGCTACTCTGAGCGGGCCGTGTCGGCGTGGGAGGGCCAGGAGCCAGCCCTGAGAGGTGTCCCTAGGCACATTCAGGTCGCTGGCCAAACACTCCCGGGGCTGTCGGACACTAGCCCCAATAGCAAGGAAGTGGACACAAGCACCAGCTGGAGATGCCAACGGTGTGTGGGCACCTGGGTCCCAGGGTCCTCGCATCCATGGGCTCTGGGCTGTCGGGGCTGGGCACGGGGTGTCCAGAGTGGGCAGAGCTGGGCATGGGGTAGGGTGGATGACTGTACTTTTAGTCTAATGCCTCACCCCTTCTAGAATTCACAGTAGATCTTTTCCTGGGTGACCCCAGCCCCCAAAACACTTTGCATGTATTTGATTGAACATTTTTTGGCATTTCCAAACAGTTTCTTTGCCTGAGCTCCTGGCAGCCGGGTCAGTACTTTCATGGCTGAACCTATAAAAAGCCCCAAAGTAGGTCATCCTGGCGTGGCAGGTAGCGCCTTTCCTCCCGGGCAGAGAGGGTCCATCCGGAGGGACCCAGGCGGCCTCAGGAGGATAGTCCCCTGCCCTTTGTAGCAGGGTGGGGGCGGGCGGAGGGAAACTCGCCTCTTCCACAGGAGCTGCTGCACGCCCTGGCCCTGTATGGGCTCTGCTCTGGGGAACTGGAACCAGCGAAAGAGAAAATAAATCAACCTGTGCCGAGGCACCTGGAGACTGGTCAGAGAGGACGGCGTGACCGCTGCCCTCTCTGTACTCGCTGTCCCCAAGTGGCTCCCTCAGAGTTGCCGAGGTCACTTTGCTCCCCAGTGATGGGGGTCAGTGCTGCAGACAGTGGACAGTGCGTGTGAGAGGCCAGGAGGGTGAGGTCTGGAGCCCGTGGAGGCTGAGGGCCCCTTGGTTTGTTGTTGTTGTTGTTGATACACCCGGCAATGCTCAGGGGTTACTCCTGGCTCTGCACTCAAGAATTACTCCTAGCGATGCTCAGGGGGACCCTATGGGATGCCGGGATCAAACCCAGGTCGGCCACATTCAGGACAAACACCCTCCCGTCGTGCTGTCACTCTGGCTCCAACGCTCCTCGATTGTCGATGGGACGGAGCCACTGGTTGAGCAGTGTGAGAGTCCAGCCAGCTGGCCAGAGGGCAGCGCATGGGGCTCACCTGCTGCTTGAGCATCTGGGGCCATTTTCATTATTATCTGGACGCCCGTGACCAGCACCCACGGAGCCCTGGCTGAGCTTCCCACCCTGGATAAACACAAGCCCTGGCTGGGGACCACAAAGGAGGAGGCCCAGGGTCACTGGGGCTGGTGGGCAGGGGAGGAGAACACCCAGGCAGGTAGATCTCTCCTAAATGCCAGACACAGCGTCTGGGCAAATGGTGCCTCCGGTTGGAACCTACCCCAGGTGTGTGGGCAGGAGGGCAGGTAAGATGGAGAAGGGACGAGTTTGATAGTAGTGTTGGAAATAGTAATGTTAGACTAGAACTGAGTGTTGAAAGTAGGTAAAGGGATATGTATGGCAGTATTTCAAACCACAATGCATAAGGAGAGAGAAAGAGAAGAAAAGCGCCTCACTTAGAGGCAGATTGAGGGACGGGAGGGAAACTGGGGACATTGGTGCCGGGAAATGGGCACTGGTGTAGGACGGGTGTTGGAACATTGTATGGCTGAAGCCCAATCATGAACAGCTTTGTAGTGGTCTATCACACAGTGATTCAGTTAAATAATAATAACGAGTCACGTGATGCCCGAGCCCTTCTTTCCTGTCACAGAGTCATGTGATGCCCCAGCCCCTTCTTTTTTTCCATCACGAGAGTCACGTGATGGGACAGAGGCAACAGCTTCCTGTCCCTGCCACATGCTCCCAGCATACAATCGTCTGTGTTTTGGGGGTCTCTTGTCCTTTTGAATTCAGAGGATTGAGGTCAAGGCACACAGAGCTCAGGTCTTCCACCAGCGGGAAGAACATGTCTTCCTGCGACTGGACCCGCCTGGGAGGTCGGTGCCACAGTCAGCACGGGCTGTGGATGCCCCTTGCCCCCCCAAATCTGCCTCATTTTTGGCTCTTTGGGTCATACCCGGCGGTGTTCAGGGGCCACTCCTGGCTCTGCACTCATGAATCACCCTTGGTGGTGCTCAGGGACCACATGGGATCCCGGGATTGAACTCGGGTTCCGTCACCCAGGTCTGCTTCTACGGAGGTCGTTGGAAGGGTTCAAGGCCACTTTTCTTTCTCATTAATTTATTTTGTTGTGGACAAAAGCCACGACTATTGATGCAGTCCCAGAGTTGAAATTGATTAGATAGCAAAGTTCCAATATCAAAATCACTATCACTATCTTCCCATTCATCATCGATTTGCCTCGAGCGGGCACCAGTAACATCTCCATATGACCTGTCTCATGCAAGTAGAGCCCAAGGGTACCTGCTTGCTCCAGGAACATAAAGAGCCTCAAACCATTCCATCAGGTCATGGGAATGAGGTCTATAATTGTTACTGGTATTTGGCATATCAAATACGACACGGGTAGCTTGCCAGGCTCTGCCGTGTGGGTAGCATACTCTTGTAGTCATCTCAAAATCCAGCATTTATTGATGAGCCGGGCTGTGATAGGCTGGTCTGCTGGGTGGAGTTCTGACGAGGGGGAAGTCCAGATGTGGAAAATGGAGGTCGTCATGGAGTGGGGGTCATCAAAATCAATACATGTAAAAAATGTTTTTAAAGGGAGAGTATCTGATATGGGGTTAAGTCCTTGTCGAAGACTTTAGTAGCTGCTTGTTGCTGGTCTGAGCCTTCTGTGTTCTTGATTGCTGTTGCTGCACTGAGCTGGTTTCTCTGGCACTTTCCCATCGAGTTTGTTGTGCTCCAGCTGGAATTTCAGTATTGAGGAATTAGGAAGCATCACATGGCCCAGAGACTTCAGGATCTATGGTCTGGGCCAATGAGTTCACGTGGGGGCGGCTAGCAGGGTCGTGGCTTCCGGAAGTGCAGAGGTTGGGGGAGGCTTCCCACTCTGATTCCAAGATGATCCCACAGTTCTCAGCCTGAGCCCCTGAAATTATTTGCAGTTTGGCATCTCTGTGGAGAACGATCATGACGTGGTGGAGTTGAGCCCCGAGTGGGGTGTGGGTCTTGCTGGGGCTTTAGTAGCGCAGGGGCTCAGCCCACCTCCTTCCTGAGGTGCCCCAGAGTTTTCAGCCACAGGGACCCCCTGTTTCCATGAGAAGTGGCTCATGTCCACTTTTCTATGAAACTTCTCCCGGGCCTCAGCAGATGGCGGGTTTGCGTTTGGACACAGTCGCCTGCTTCTCGTGGCTTCTTTGGGTAATTGGGATTCAGTAATTGAATCGCGTTGTCCCTGAGAACTCATTTGTTGGGTTTTATGCGGGCACGTTAGCAAGCTCGGTATCAAATACTGCCAAGTGTCTTCCCCGGTGGTGCGTCTCCCCCGCCTCTCTGCATCCTTCTCGGTCCCCTTGGACCATGCGTTCGCTGGCTCGGGGCAGGCCTGCAGAGGGGCTCCTGAATCAGGGGCAGAACCAGGCAGGGAAGTGGTGGGCAGGAGAGGAGCCGGGCCCCGGGTGCTGGTCCACTCTGGCGAGAGTTTGGGGAGTGGGTGGACAGGCTTAGCGCGCCCAGCTCTGAAGTTTCCCTGAACATGATCCTGGGCTTGGCAGGACAGCAGGTCACTTGCCGGTGTGAGCCCAGAAGCCCTGCTCTACTCCGACCCTAGCCAGTGGGCCTCGGGCTGTGACCTTACTCGGGCCCTCAGATGGGGATAGTCACAGATTCAGCATCTGTGGTGGGAGCAGGAAGCGTTGCTGTCCCCCAGGGTGGGTTTCTTTCCCGCCTAGTTTGGTGAGGGGACAGTGGAATTGGGGTGATTGGGGGGGAAAGTGTCCCAGCCCCGCCTCTGATGACCGAGTCTGGGATGACTGGCAGAGCATGTGTGTCCAGAGGGTGTCCACTGGGGGCTGCAGTGGGGGAAGTCTTGCTGCTGAAAGGTGGACAGGATCGTAGAAACTTCCAGATTCAAAACTGTGCAGCCTTCAGCACCAACAAGAAAACAGGAAGCCTGCTGGAGGCGGGCGGGGGAACAGGTGCAGGGACAGACCCACTGGTTCTCTGAGAGGGGGCAGTGGCGGGGACGCAGAGAGAGAACACGCAGGCCTGCGCAGGCCCAAGGGCCTCAGCTCTCCCGGCTGCCTGGTGGCAGCAGCTGGACCTCGGATGGTGCCCCTGGCGCTGATCCCCATTTCTTCCTTGTGCGGAAGGGAGAGAAGGTGCGATGAACAGAAGAACTGGCCGTTGCTGAGGGGACGGGCACGCTCGACTGGAGCTCAGGACCACAGGATACTAGAGGGGCCGGAGCGAGAGTCCATAACCCCTGAGCACCCTGGGTGTGGACCCAAACCAGAGATAATACAACAACAGCAGAAAGGGATAAGGGCGGACAGAGGTCCTGTGATTCTCAGCCGCTGTCTGAATAGCCATGAGGTGCCTCGGAACCCAGCTCAGGCCTGCCCGGGGTCTCCTGTCCCTGACGTGTGTCTGTTCTCAGGGGCTGATGTGGGGCTTTCAGTCAGTCACTGTGGGAGATTCCTGAGGGGTCACGGCAGGCGCAGCCCCGGCTGGTGGCGAGGGCCTGAGTGATTGGGGCTGTGCGGAGGATGTGGCCTTGGCCTTGGCCCTCAGGGCACAAGGACCCGTCTGCCGAGGAGGGAGCCGGGCTGGCAGCTGTGCAGGATGCTGAGCTCGGCTCACCGGGCCTGTGGCAGTTTCAGAGTTAGGGAGCAGCCCCCACAGCACCCCCCCCCTTCCCTGACGGCTGCTGTTGCAGTGACGGGAGGTCGCCCGTGGTTGTGGTCTAGGTGCTGCTGAAGGCAGCACCGCACTGCCAGGCCAGCAACAGCACGTGGGCGGGCTGGGCATCCAACTCAGGACCTCCCGCCCGCAAGGCAGGTGTTCCAGCCCTGAGCAGCCCGTCCTAAAACTCCGGGTGGGAGCGAGGCCAGGGGGTCGACTCTGAGCCTCCAGTGGGAGTGTGTGGCCGGAGCCCCTAGGGAGGGGACCAGAGCAAGCCTCGGCCTTCAGAGGGACACTTGTCAGCAGGCTCGGCCACCAAGGGAGAAAGGGCCAGGGCTCTGGCTGGCCGAGCATGTGCCGCAGATCACAGTGTGCTGCTGGCCCTGCCCTGTGGCCAGTGAGGCCTCTGTGTAGCCTGTGACCGGTCGGAGCCATAGATGCAGCCCAAAAACTCACTGACCGCCGCTGCTACAGAGCCGCTCCTGGGCCTGTGAGTTTTGCAGCTGGGCTGGACTTTGCTTTTCCCGATGGCACCCACGCAGCGACGCGGGGACAGAAATGAGGTCACTGCATGTGTTCTTCAGGAAGGAGGCCACGGCCCCCGAGGCTGCAGGCTCCCTTTATAGCTGCGGTCTGGACGGGGCGGGCATCCAGCGCATGCCCTGATCCGGGACAGGCTCTCGGATGCTCCTGTCTGTGCCCGGACATCCAGGCCGCCAGTGCTTGGGAGGAAGGGAAGGGCCATTTCCCTGGGACCCTTCGTGGGCCCACAGTCAAACCCCCATGTGAGCAAAGAACCGACGAGGGCAGGTCCCCGCAGGTTCTCACAGATCCCTGACGCCTGTGTGTGGAAAAGGGTGCATGGTTCTGCCTGCTGTGGTGTATTCTGGGGACCCTGCTATGCACGGGTGGGGGCACCCAGCACCCACAAAGCGCGAGAACGTGGGAGACACTAGAGAAAGAACGTTCTCGATGACAGTCATGACTGAGGCGCCACCAGTCGGGTGGAGGGTAAGGCCTCGTTAGGGAAGTGCCCGGAGAGCGCAGAAAGAGCTCATTTCCTTTTTTATTTTATTATTTCACAATGTTTACTGAAATACTAGAATGTTTTGTTTTCCAGACCACACTCTGCAGTGCTCAGGATTGACTCCTGGCTGTGCACTCAGGGGTCTCTGCTGGTAGGGCCCAGTGCACCGTGGGTGCTGGGGATAGAACATGGGTCAGCTGCATACAGGACAAGTGTCCCCGCCGCTGAGCTATCGTGCCTCGCGCTGGGCGATTGTTTTTATTATTTTGTAAACTCTTTAGACAGTTTTTCTGGGCTGCGCCTAGTGCTGCTTGGGACTTACTCCTGGTTCTGGGCTCAGGCAGGCCTGGGGCACCATTTGGGGTCATAGGGGCTGCCAGGCGCCAGACTTGGGCTGGACACATGCAGGGCAAGTGCTGGCCCTGCTGTCCAGTCACTCATGCCCTGACTGCTTGTAAGTGTTGAGATCGCCGTAATTTTGCGGGAGGACGGATATGGGCTGGGGTGCTGGAGGTTTAAGTCCTGGAGTTCCCTGTAAGGCAGGCGCCAGTCAGAACCAGCTCTTTATCGGGTGCTCTGCACTGTCACCGGGCAAAGTGCCCTCGGCGCCCCGGGCTGCCTCAGAGGCTCCTCGGCACATCTGCATGGACGCACAGGATGGTTTTCCCTTCTCCTGCACCCCCGGGTGTGCCCTCCGCCTCCCCAGGTGTGCTGTGTGAAGGCCTCAAGTCTGGGCTTCCTCGAAGCGGACCCAGCTCTTCGCTGTCTGTAGCGGGAAGATGATCATGGGCTCAGGGCTCAGACCCTGGCCTGGCCACTTCCGCGCTGGGCGCTCTGGGGAACCGCTTCAGCCGTGCCTCAGTTTCGGTGGGTGAGAGGGACCCTCGTGGGAGGGAAGCGGGAGGAGCGGGAGGAGAAAAGAGCCCGCAGATAGCCGTGGGTGCGTGAGGAAGGTGGGGGGAGTGTGGGGAGGGGGCAGGGGCTGTCCTCGCCCTGGGCCCTCCTCATTTGCATTTCACTTACTGGATTTGAAGCATTATGGGAGCTTCTTGATGGCTGACCACATGGTGTGGGCTGACCACATGGTGTGGGTTGACTATTGATGTGGACGTACCACATGGTATGAGATGATCATGTGGTATGAACTGACCACATGATAGTTGACCACGTGGTTTGGACTGACCACATGATGAGCTGACCATGTGATGTAAGTTGACCATGGGGTGTGGGCTGACCACCTGGTATGCGCTGGCCTGTCTGACCACCCCACCAGCCTCTGTCCACCTTTGCTCGGCCTCCATTGCTTCCCTAAGTCTCAGTCCCTCCCTTTGTCCTGAGAACCTGCTGCCTCATTGGACACCTGGTGTTTGGACACATGCCCCCTTTATTGGCAGCACCCACATTCTTCCTGGCGCCCACCTTTGCTTTGTTCTTTTTTTTTCTTTTTGGGTCACACCCTGCAATGCTCAGGGGTTACTCCTGGCTCTGCACTCAGGAATCACTCCTGGACCATATGGGATGCCGGGATCCAACCCGGGCCGGCACAGGCCGGCCGCGTGTAAGGCAAACGCCCTACCCGCTGGGCTATCGCTCCGCCCCGCCCACCTTTGCTTTGTTCTTAGCCCTGGTCACCACCTCCTGCAACACAGGCTTTGCTTTCTTCATCACATTCACTGGCTTTCATCCAGATATGTGCTTGCTGAGGGCAGGATTTTCAGCCTGCTGCTTCTCTGCCAAATCCCAGTATGGAGAGGGTCCCTCCATGAAGCAGGGGCCTATCTTTTGCAGAACGAGCCAAGGGGAAATTCATGCCCATTCCTCATGCCCAGAGCCCAGCCCCTGGAAATCTGCGCCGTGAATGGTTAATGATGACGCGCTGATTTCCTCTCTCCCGCAGGACCGGGTACATAGCTCGGGGTGTCCAGCCTGCAGACAGGAAGGGAAATCTCCCTGTTGGTGGGGGAGAGAAGCAGGCCGGCCCTACAGTGCCAACCACTTATGTAAAAGTTGTTCACGGCAGGGTCACGCGGCAGGGGCGGCAGGGCGACAGGGCCAGGAAGGGTCCCGGTTGCCGCTGGTCTTCTGGGCTTCACAGATCCGATGTCGGAGAGGCAGCCTCAGCTGGAACCCCAGATCCACACTCTCATTCCTACTGTTCTGTTCATCTGCTTGTTTGTTCTCAGGCTGGAGTGCCTCGGCACGCGCTGCTTCTGCGAGCCAGAGATTGGCAGATGTGTTGGTGGCGGGAGGCAGGGAACGTTTCCCGGTCCGAGGGGCACCGCGCGCATGTGCGACTCCAGACGCTGGTCTCTGTGCGGAGCGTGAAGGATAAAGGAAGAGGAAAGTCTCTATTCACGTGTGTTGGGGGGCAGGTTACCCTAAAGATTCCCTGTTCCATGCAAACCCATATTCCAAAGATCCAGGCACCTCATTCCTTTCCCGTGTCGGGATTAATCACTCTGAGGCTCCGATGTTACAGCAAAGGCAGTTTACTTAGTAGTGGACATCTCTGGGGAAGAATATTGTTTTGCTTTGTTTTGTTTTTTTTCACTCACACCCAATGGTATTCAGGGTTCACTCCTGGCTTCGCACTCAGGGTTCCCTCCTGGTGTGCTGAGGACCACCGGGGATGCCAGCGATGGAGCTCAGGTTCGCTGTGTGGAGGCAAAGCCCTCCCCACTGTGCTACTGCTCAGGGCAGGGGTGCGGAGGGAAGAGCATTGTTGAAGCATCAGATGAGCACTGTCCTGGAGCACCACAGCCAGAGTGGAGGCTGGTTGTGGGGCACGGTGGGGGCTCTTCCTCCATGCCAAGGTAGCTCGAGTTTCTGCCGCTTCTCGCTCTCAGGCCAATGCAGAGAGGGCTGTGGTCCAGTGGGTATACAGGTGGGGTGGAGGGTGGGCCTGGGCTCCAGGTCCCCCAGCCCCTGAGTGAACAGGCGCTCTGACCCCCGAGGCTGGTTTCCCCCCAGCCTCAGAGGGAAGTGGGATGATATACTGTATTCTGCCGTGAGTCCCCGCCACCCCCCCACCCCCACCCCGGGCACGCAGTGCTGAGCCTTCTTGCTTTCACACAGCTAAAGAGAGCCGTTGATGGCTGTGACATTTGTGCTCCATGGCAGGCCTGGCTGGCACATTGGGAAGGCGGGACTCCGGTAAAGGGGTGGGCACGCCCAAGGGAGCTCAGTGACCCAGGTTTGCCTGCCGCAGGCCATCCTGAGCAGGTAACGGTTGTGTTGTTGGGCTGTTGAGCTGGGCAGGCTGGAGATGGAGGTGAAGAGGCTCAGGGCAGCACCCCGACTCTGACTATTCTAAAGTGGCCACAACTGACCACACAGATATTGACATGGGAGGGAGGGGAGTCGGCATGGCTGTCTGGAGGCTGCGCTCTGGGCCGTCTCTATGGCAGAGGCAGGCAGGCGCCCACCGCAGCCGCAGCCCTGCCAGGCACACGTTCCCTTCATGCGAATGAGCTCCCTGCGCCAGCACGTTCCTCTGGCTGGAGCCGGCCCCTGGGATCCTGGGGCGAGGGGCTGTCAGGAACTGTTGCAGGGGTCATGATCAAGAGTGGACGCTGCAGCCTTGAGGGGGCATGGAGGGCCGAGGAAGTCTACCCTGAGACGGAAGCTGGTGGTCAGTGCCTGGCCAGCCCTGCTGTTGCTGCCGGGTCTGAGGTCTGAGTCTCTGAGTCCCTCTCCCGTCTGGGCTAGGACGGTCCGGGAGCCGCCAGGGAAGTGGCCGAGGGGCCGGAGAGAGAGCACAGCCGGAAGGCTCCAGCCGGACACTCATCTGACCCCAGCAGCAATGAGCTCGGCACTGCCTGGCCCACGCCGCCTCCTCACCAAGAGAAATGACCAAGTGGCGAGACTCTCGTCCCAGAGTCCTGGGGCCTCGCGTGGAAGATCAGTGTGTTCTCAGTCCAGCGAGGCGCCCGCGCCTCTCAGACTATGGGGCGCAGGGAACCCGCTGATGGGGTGCAGCGGGTACAGGAAGGGGCTCACTGCTGAGCGCAGCTGGGGCGGTGCCTTCGCAGCTGAGACTGAGGTCAGGGGACGGGCCTTCCCAGATCCCCTGGAGCCCCAGGGAAGCACAGAGCCCAGGGCCTTGGAGCCCAGCCTGCCTGAGGAAACCAAGACGCACGTTTCTGCTGCTCAGCCTCTGAGAAAACAGCCAGAGGTCAGGGGCCACGACCTTGTTTGTTTGGACACCACACCTGGCCGCTGCCCGGGGCTCACCCCGGCACAATGCCTGGGGCTGCTCCCGTGTCCCCAGGGGGACCATGCGGGCAGTGCTGGGCCCTCTGAGCTGTGTCCCAGCTTGTAGCCAGCTTCGCAAACATAAGCATCGAGGCCACCTTCCCAGGGGACAGAGCGACTTTCAGTGAGGGCCCCTCCCGCAGGACTGTCCACTGCCTCCAGTCTCACTGTGGGCTGCGCCTTGCCCCTTCCAAAGGGCCTTTTTGCCTGGACGACTGCCTCCATGCAGGCTGGTTCTCCTGTGAAGAGCCGTTACCAGCTGGCAGCGGACAGGCTCTCTCAGCTGCGTTTGTGGAGCGCTCAGCTGTCAGGGCGGGAGCAGTGAGATGTGGGCAGGCCTCTGCGTCCCCACTCCTGTCCCCTCTCCACAGCAACTGCGCCCACAGGACCTCGGAAGGGCCGAGTGGGGCTCTGGGGATGTCCCTGAATCCCAGGGGCGTGTGTGGAATCACCTAGGTCCAAGGCGCATGTCCAGGCCTGGCCGTTCATCAGGGGGTCATTTGGTAGAGGGCGGACGGGATGAGCGGAGTGTCCCGACTCCTTCAGACTTCTCAGCCCCGCTCTCCCGCCTGCCTGCCTGTGGGCGGCACCGTCGATATTGTTTCCATTGGTCACAGGGCAAACTGCCCTCGCAGCTCCTTCTGGGGCACCGCCTGGAGCTCCTCCCTCACAGCATCCGAGTGCTCCTGGAGGGCACAAATATAGGGATTTTGTTGCCCCCTCAGAAGCAGCTTTGGGGGGTCCTAGGAGGGCCCCAGAGTGGTCAGCCTGCTGCCCTGAGGGCCCCACAGCGGTCAGCCTCCTGCTCCTGAGGGCCCCAGAGTGATCAGCCTCCTGCCCCGAGGGGCCCCACAGCGGTCAGCCTGCTCCTCCTGAGGTCCACAAAGTGGTCAGCCTGCTCCTCCTGGGGCCCCATAATGGTCAGCCTCCTGCTCCTGAGGGCCCCACAGCGGTCAGCCTGCTCCTCCTGAGGGGTCCTGTCAGCCTGCTCCTGAGAGGTGCCTCCCTGGTCATCCTGCTCCTCTCCTGGACCTAGGCTGACCTCAAGTCTCTGCCCTTGGCTTCCTGCTGGGGCCTGGTCTCTAGTGAAAGTGGCAGTACCAGGACTTTATCCAGGGGCTGCAGCAGGGCTGGGCCTGTGCCCATCACTGGGCGATGGGGGCCCTTCCCGGACCCGCTGGAAGGCAGCTCAGGGCCCTGCCGGGTCAGGCCTCTGGGACACGGGAGCTGGGGAGACGCACAGCTCGGGGGGTTCGTCCCTCGGCCACGCCCGTGACTCTGCTCCTTCCTGTCGGCCTCAGCTCTGGCAGAGAGGACAGTGGACTTTCACGCAAGTGCCGGTCTGCAGACCCGAAGCACAGTCAGTTCCCCTGGGAACGTCAGGCACCCCAGCGACTGAAGTAGGGAGGGGGCCACCGTCGGGGGCCGGAGGAACCCTCGTCTGCTGTCGGCATCTGTGTCTGCCAGGCCGTGTCCGTGTTGCATGGCGCCCAGGCTGGGCAGGGGTCCCCCTTCCGCCGCCGACACGCTGTGTGACGCTGGGAGTTGTGCCCTCTCTGGGCCGCTCTCACCCTCCTTTGGAAAGGGCAGCCCCCAGCCTCCCAGGGAGGGATTGAAGAAGAGCCTCTCCATCCAGGTGCCGCCTTAGCACTGTGCCTGGGGCGCTGTAACTCTGAAAGAACCGAGGAGCGAAGGGACTCTCACCCAGAGAGCACCTGGCCCGCGCCCCGTCCCCCAGAGAGCACCGAATGTTACAGCTGCCTTGAGGGCTGACCCTCGCCCGTCACCCAGAGAGCACTGAGCACCGAATATTAGGGCTGCCTTGAGGGCCGAGCTTTGCTCCATTTCCTTTATTCCACACCATGAGCTCATCCACTTTCTATTCTGTAAATGGCTCCCAGAGGCAGGACTGCCTCCCGCAGTACATGAACGCAGAGTGAAGGTGTCCCCAAGTCCCACCTTTACGATGTTGTTTCTTAAACAAATCATCATTGTCACCTTTGGCTTGGGGCCACCCTGCTGCTTCTTAGGGGCTATTCCCAGCTCAGGGGTTGCTCCTGGCAGTGCTCAGGGGACCATGTGGTGCTGGGGATTGAACCTGGGGTTCTTGCATACAATGCATGGACTCCAGCCCTTGTGTCTTTCCCAGCTCCTCTTGGAGCTATTCCGTGGCTTGCTTGGCTGAGTGTTGCCTGGAGTGGCCCTGAGTTCCCCAGAGCACTTCTTGGGAGACCCCTCCCCCATTTAAAACATTTTAAGATATTATTATAGGGTCTATAATAATGGAAGCCTCCACGCATGGGGTTACCCCATCACACACATCCCCTCTCAAGAACCCTAGGGGATACATTTTCTTTCTTTCTTTTTTTTTAATTTTATTTTATTATTTTTCCTCCCCAAATATTATTACACCATTTTAGACATACAATTGCAAGATGCTCATGTAGAGTTTTGGTTCTACAGTGTTCCAACACCCATCCCTCCACCCAAACCCATCTCCCATCACCAATGTCCCCACCTCCCTCCCTCTCCCACACCTCAACTACTTGGCGGGTTCTGTATGTCATTTCTCTCCTCTCTATCTCTCCCTCCCGCCAAACTTTCCTGCTCTTCGTGGAATGCAGTGCATTAAAAGACATTACTGTTTCCACTATTTTGATGGACCTGGGCTCGAACTGGTTTTGCTCTGTTAATCTGGTCGTGAGGCAGTTTCCCAGCGTCGGACAGCGAAAATGGTGGCTAGTGTGATGGGCGAGTCTCATCCGGCTGCTTCCGGGACCCCTAGAGGTGATGGGCCCCACTCCCAAAACCCATCTGCCCTCCTGGGGGCCCCATAGTCAGCTGGGCCCGGGCGAGCCGAGTTCCAGCCTCAAGGGGATACATTTTCATGTCCACCTTTTGTTGGGGGCACTCCTCACCAGGGATTACTCCTTGCTCTGCACTCAGGAATTACTCCTGGTGGTGCTCGGGAGCCATATGGGATGCTGGGGGATCCATCTGGGTTGGCTGCGCAAGGCAAACGCCCCCCCGCTGTACAGTCTCTCTGGCCACTCCATTTCGCCTTTTGCCCGGGATCATGCATTTGTTGCAGGCTATAGGAAAGGACCAATCCCAGAATTCTGAGAACAGAGGGGCTCCGGGCGTGCTCCCCAGGAACAGGCCGTCCTGCCTCCTCATACTAACCCAGGCAGGCCTCAGTTGCTGAGGACCGTTTGTGGGCCAACTTGGGCCTTTCAGGGGGTGATCAGTCATTGGGGGAATGAAAGTCTCGTGGTCAGAGGAGGGTCATACTCGAGGGGCCGGGGTGACAGAGTTGGGGGCAAAAGTGGGGAGCTGTCAAGGGCCAGGAGGCAGCAAAGGGATTTACACTGTCACGCACAGGTGCGTACACATGTATGCATGCACATGTCACACACGTGTACATGCACCAAGGCAGACATGCACACACTGTTCACATACGCAGTTTACACTAATATAAAACCTTGCACTAGTAGTTTGGCGTGACTGGGGATAGAGTCACTTTCCCCAAGGGACAGAGGGATTGTAAGAGAACCTTTGGCGTCTCCCTGCTTCCTGCAGCATTTTTTGCAGAGACAAAAGCCAGCCTCGTTTATTAAAAATAAACAAAACCAGAAATAGATGGAAGCTTGGTTCATCTGTCTTGCCCCTGTCTCTTCCTGCTAATCTCCATTTCATGCGGTTGTCTGGCCCAAACCATTTCTATTCTTGGAGCAACCAGGGATGCTTCGGGCTGAGAGAGGCCAGCCAGAGCTGGGGTGTTGGGGGACAGTGCCCGGCTTTGACTCAGAGCCTCCTTATACTGAATCACGCACATGCTCTGCCTTCTGGGGTGGTGAATGCCCCCCCCACCCCACCCCCAGTGCCGGGTGATGGAGAGAGACTGTCTGAAGGCCAACAGCCTGCAGGAATGAGCTGGGAAATCTGTCGAGATGGAAGGGAAACAAGTCGTCCACTTTTAAACCAGGCCTTTAGAGTGGTGTGTGTGTGTGTGTGTGTGTGTGTGTGTGTGTGTGTGTGTGTGTGTGTGTGTTTTAAGAACTATATTTAGAGGCTAAAAAGAAATTAACTGAGGCAAGATGTTCGGAAGAATTCAGAGGGAATGAGAGGCGTGGTGGGTGGGGGTGAGGGTCTGACTCTAAACGCTTCCAAATGCTGAGAGATGGACGGCTCAGGAATGCCTGTGTCGCAGCGGGCCGTGGCTGGGGCCCTGCTGCACCTTGTCACCAGCCTGACCCTCAACGCACTGTCCCTTGGGAACGGACTTAGGGGCTGGCGTGGAGAGCATAAGGCAATTGCAGACTTAGTAAGATTTTGTTTCTTTGCTTTGGGATCCCACCAGCAGTGTTCAGGACTTGTTCCCGGCTCTGTACTCAGGAATGACTCCTGGCTGTGCTTGGGGGACCATATGGGATCTGAGAGGTTGAATTTGGGTGAACCACATGCAAAGCAAAGCCTTAGTGGCTGTACTATGGCTCCGGGCCCAATTGCTGACTTTGATCCAATGGCTCATGCATCTCTCCATGAGACCTTATTCCATGTCTCCATTGACCTTATTCTAACCCTGCATGAGACCTTATTCCATGTCTCCATGAGACCTTATTCCATGTCTCCATGAGACCTTATTCCATGTCTCCATTGACCTTATTCTAACTCTGCATGAGACCTTATTCCATCTCTCCATGAGAACTTACTCTATCTCTCCACGAGACCTTATTCCTCTCTCCATGAGACCTTATTCTGTCTCTCCATGAGACCTTATTCCTTTCTCCATGTGACTTTATTCCATCTCTCCACGAGACCTTATTCCATCTCTCCATGAGAACTTATTCTGTCTCTCCATGAGACATTATTCCTCTCTCCATGTGACCTTATTCCATCTCTCCATGAGACCTTATTCCATCTCTCCATGAGAACTTATTCTGTCTCTCCATGAGACATTATTCCTCTCTCCATGTGACCTTATTCCATCTCTCCATGAGACCTTATTCCATCTTTCCATGAGAACTTATTCTGTCTCTCCATGAGACATTATTCCTCTCTCCATGTGACCTTATTCCATCTCTCCATGAGACCTTATTCCATCTCTCAATGAGACCTTATTCCTCTCTCCACGAGAACTTATTCCATCTCTCCATGTGACCTTATTCTGTCTCTCCATGAGATCTTACTCCTTTCTCCATGTGACCTTATTCTGTCTCTCCATGAGACTTGATTCCAGGAGCATGTTCTGAGCACAGAACTGGGAATGAGCCCTGAGCACTGCCGGATGTGATCCACCCTCTCACCCTCACCAAGAAAAACAAAAGCAACTATCAATTATAGCTGCAGTGACAGGACTGGAGCTGACTGTCCCTTTCTCTGAGACAGTATTTCTCTTTTAGTTTTAAACAAGTCATAATAATATAAGCAAATATAAGCTCATGTTTCTTTCACATCAGCTCATTTGCTTCACATAATCTCCAAAAGGAAGGCACTCTAATCCCCATTTTTACAAAGAGAAAATATAGACTCAGAGAAGTTTAGTAACCTATGCAAAGCCACACAGTAGCAATGCGGAAGGCCAGGCCTGGGAACATGTGCTGCACGCCAAGGTTCAGCACAGGGCTTGTATACCCCCGCGCCAACATTGTCATGTAGAGAAAAATACGTTTCAGAGGTGTGTGTGTGTGTGTGTGTGTGTGTGTGTGTGTGTGTGTGTATTTGGGGTGGGGGATGAGGTGGGATAGGAGCAAGTCAAATCTTTAAAGATTCTGTAACTTTGTTTTGTTGTGTGTTGTTTTGGGTCATACCCAGCGGTGCTCAGGACTCACTCCTGCCTCTGCACGCAGGGATGTCTCCTGGCGAGGCTTAGAGGACAACCTGTGTTGGGCTGACCCTGGGACATCCTCAGCAAGGCAGACGCCCTCCCTGGCTGTCCTGTTGCTCTGGCCTGTGTGTGACTTTCTTTTAGAGTTGCTTTGAATGGTGTTGGAGAGGCCCAATCTCCCGCTGACTTCCTGCCTTCATATTGCGGGGTTCTCTCCGAGGGCCAGGCCCGTCGCCAGCTCTTGATTGTTTCCTTGGCCATCTGGGAGATTTCTGGTTTCAGTGGCAGATTCTGTCACTGGGGTCATCTGGGCTGCGGGCAGGCACCTACCTCTGGTCCTGGTCCCGTCCCTCGTCCCTCATGGTCCACAGCACAGGGCTGGGAGTAGCCCCCTGAGCCCAGGGGTGTGGCCCAACCCCCTCCTCGCCCAGCTAAGCTTCCTCTTCTCCCCATTCTCGAGTGTCCGGAACAGACTCATTCCTCGGAGCTGGGTTGGCTTCCCCGCGTGGGAAGGAGCGTCTCCCGGCATCCTTTGGGCGACACGATGAGGCCCGGCATCCTGTCTGGTGCAACGTCAGAGGTTAATAAGGACGTGGCTTATTGAGGCACACACACCGCATCTGCTTCGTGTCTAACAGGGCCTGGGCGTGGCGAGATTAAGGAAGTAACCGCAACCATACCCCTTTTATGGCGTTTCTGAAGCCAAACATGTTTGCGGCTTTCCATAACAGTTTGGACGCCTTATCTGATGGGACACCCGAGACACGTGGTGACTTGGGTAAATATTTGTCAGCGTTCACAAATGCGTGTATCGGGAGGGAAATAGTTGGGCGGGCACAGGGTCCACTGAGCTGAGAACTGAGGGGCTGCACGTCAGTCCATGTCTCCGAGCCTGCGGAGGCCCCCTGGCCTGCCTGTCCCCTTTCCCTTCTGGACTTGGTGCGTGCTTGTCCATGGTGCAGTCGGACCTGCCTGTTCTCCAGTCAGCTGTGGCGCTTCAGCAGCCAACGAGTCTAGAGCGGACCCAAAACCTGCTGTGTTCATGGCCAAGTATCGGTCCCCCTGGACAGCCAGCTGTCAACATCTGGGTCTGGTCAGTAGTTGGACTCAGCTGGGCTGCCACAGGCTTGCAGAGAGCCGAGAAGACGGTGTGTGCTTCCAAAGTTATGGCCTTCAACGTTGGGGCTCAACAGGGTCCCCAACAGTATTGGGGTCCGGCGAAGTTCCCGGCTGCATCCGGGGCCCATGACTGTTCCCTCAATTGATGGACTAAGGAACAAGACCAGGGGCTCTGGGAAGTTGGAGCTCCCCCTTTAATCTCTCTTCTCTCACTCCTCACTACACCTCTCTCAGGGACCTCTCTCCCAGCAGGCCCCCCAGGGGTTCTCTCCCGGGGCTCTTTATAAGCCATCCGGGCACACTCAGAATTCTGTCCCTCTATTTTTAACAGTTTTCTTCACTGTCCCCTATAATACCAGACCAGGAGGTTACCCAACCCTTGGGGTTCTCCCGGGTCCCCAATAAACACATCTCTGGGCTTTTCCTGGTCCCTGAATTTGAACTTCTCACCTATCCAGGTGGAAACATGTTAGTGGTTTTTATTTTGTCGATACTGTCTGGAGAGAGTTCAGGTCACACACCTAGATACCTCTGTGTGTGCGCGTGAGCATAAATGTGCACATACATGTGTGCACCTGTATGTGTGTGTGTGTGTGTGTGTACCTGTGTGTGCATGTGTGTTGGTTGGTCTGCCTGGGGCTCCCACCCCCTTGGGATGGAGCATGGGCCCCTTGAAACGAGCCCCCTGGGCTTTCTGAAGAAGCCCTGCCCTGCCCTTAACCTTGGTCTGTCAGGAAGCGTGCCCTCCCTCACCCTTCACTCCTCTGGCCCTCCCTCACCCTCCATCCCTCTGGATCTGACATGAGCACAGAGCAGTACTAGAAATGAAACTTGTTTGGCTTTTTGAGTCATACCCCATGATGCTCAAGTGTTACTCCTGGCTCTGCACTCAGGAGTTACTCCTGGCGGTGCTCAGGGGACCGTGTAGGATGCCGGGGATTGAACCTGGGTCGACCACATGGAAGGCAAATGCTCTGCCCGATGGACTATTGGCCTCCCCATTTCCTATGGTGGCTGGAGCGCCTCCCAGGGGCTCCCTCTGGCAGAGCTGGGCCTCCCCAGGATTCTCGACGGGGGCATCTGTCCTCCTGTGTGCCCCCTCCATCAGAGACACATGAAAATTCCATCAAAAGGCGGGACATGGCATGAAGTAAGGCACGGGCTGCTAGGCTGGGGTGAGGGCACAGGAGAGATGAGAAGGCAGAAGGGAGCGTGGCTGGGAAAATCTGAGAATCCCTGGTGTAATGCATGCAATAACACATGCAATAATCACAGATTATTGTGTTTACTGCCAGCATGCAGTAAACACAGATTTAATGCATAAGCATTCAGTAGGTGCTTACTAATGCATGAATGTATGGAATCACGCAATCATACGGGAGTCTTCACTGCCCTGTGATTATCACTGTATCACTGTCTTCCCGTTCATCTTCGATTTGCTCGAGTGGGCACCAGTAACATCTCCATATGTCCTGTCTCATGCAAGTAGAGCCCAAGGGCACCTGCTTGCTCCAGGAACATAAAGAGCCTCAAACCATTCCATCAAGTCATGGAAATGAGGTCTATAATTGTTACTGGTATCTGGCATATCAAATACGACACGGGTGGCTTGCCAGGCTCTGCCGTGTGGTGGGATACTCTTGTAGTCACCTCTGATCTCCAGCATTTATTGATGAACCCGGCGGCCACTTGCTTCCGTGCGAGCCGGGCTGTGATAGGCTGGTCTGCTCGGTGGAGTGGAAAAGTCCGGATGTGGAAAATGGAGGTCCTCATGGAGTGGGGGTCATCTGGCTTGTTGTGAGGCTCTACTGGGGTGGCGGGCCAGGGCTAGAACCTGCCATCCCTCCTGGGCACCTCATGAGCGGCTGGACACAGTGAGAGCCAGTAGCAGCTCTGCCCCATGCCCTGTGATTAAAGGAAGGATTTACAGAAGGTTTGGCTCAGAGAAAACACATTCTTTTTTTTTTTTTTTTTTTGCCACACCTGGCTGTGCTCAAGGACCACTCTTTTTGTTTGTTTGTTTTATTTATTCATTTTTTAATCGAATCACAGTGAGATGCACAGTTACAAAGCCGTTCATGATTGGGTTTCAGTCCTACAGCGCCCCAACACCTGTCCATGCACATTTCCCATCACCAATGGCCCCAGTCTCCCTCCCACTCCCACCCCTGCCTGCCTCTACAACAGGCACTTCTCTCTCCTCTCTCTCTCTCTCTCTCTCTCTCTCTCTCTCTCTCTCTCTCCCTTTCTCTCTCTCCCTTTCTCTCTCTCTCTCTTTCTTGGCCTCATGGTTTGCAATAGATACTGAAAGGTTATCAGGCAGATCCTTTTCCTGCTTTCAGCATTCGACTCCTGTCCAAAATGATCATTCCCAACTATCATTGCCATACTGGTCCGCAGGGATCACTTCTGGCAGGGTAGAATGTGCTGAGGCTTAAGCCCGGGTCTGCAGCGTGCAAGGCAGGTGCCCTAGTACTAGCACCCAGGACTCTGAGAATTTTCTTTTAGGGTATTGGAAGAAGCATTTCAGAGAAGTTAGGAGATGGTCCTTCTGTTCAGATGGTTTCCGGAAGTTGTTCTTGGTGATGAGGGATGATGGGCTACAGTGTGGTGCCAGGGGGGAAGGCAGCCCTGAGCTCCGTGCCCTGAGGGGGTAGGGCCCTGGTCCCACCCGAAGGTTTTGTACTTAGAGTTATCTCAGTACTGGGGTGTCCGGAGCATTGGAGCAATCTCAGGAGGCCACGTCTGCTTGGTGCAGCTGCTACCTGGTCAGTGGATTCTGTATTGAAGGTGTCCCCCTCCGTCCGTCCCCAAAGCTGACCCTGGGCTGGATGCATTTCCAGTCTCTGGCTTATGTCTGACCCGTGCTTGTGTTTTCTACGAATGGGCCCCCTGGAAATATCGAGTTTATCTGCAAATCCACCCGACCATCTGCTCTGTGAGCGTCTGTTTGGGAAACACTGATAACCCGAGACAGACACCTGTGACCCAGCCTCTGTTTCCAAGAGGTCAGTATTTCTGGGGGGAGGGGTTCGTTCTTTTTTTAGAGAGGGGAAAGACAGAGGGGCAGGGACAGGGGAAGAGAGAGACAGAGAAAAGATAGAGCCAGAGGGGGAGAGAGAGAGATAGAGATGGAGGGGAGGGAGGGAGAGAGAGAGTATATAGGAATGCCATATAGGTCTCATGTAGAAATGATCTAATATGGTTATGGATTCATTTTTTCAAAGCCTCAAAGACTTCTGCTCTCAAATACAGAGCAGAAGTCTGTTTCTTCTGCCTCCAAATACAGTAGCCCCTAAGCTTGGCACAGCCTCATGAGCTCAACCTCTGCATTAGAATCGGAGCTTGGAATACCCAAACTTTCTGTACCGGCTAGGACATTTGGACTTAGATTTCCCACCTACAAGAAGGTCAGACTTCTTTGTCAAGACCCTGAACGAACGATTTGAGGCTCTTCGTATTCCTGAAGCAACCAGATGCCATTGGGCTACACTGGCACGTATAGGGTCAAATGGAAATGTTACTGGCTCCCAGCTTGAGCAAATCGATTAATAACGGGATGTCAAGTGATCAGGCGATCAGTTAATAAGCAAAATGACACACTTACGGCTGCCGTGGTGGGGAGTGTCCCATTTAATACACCACCATGGCCCCATTAGGCGGGGCAATGCGCACGCAGCCTGCTTACTCTTCAGCCTTAGAGCGAGCTTTGTGTGTGTGGGAACTCTTCACCGGCTCCACGGCTGCTGTCTCCAGACTCAGAGGGCATGTTCTCCTGAGGATCTGCTCCTTCCCGTCTCTGCTCTTCCACGCTGAAGGCCCCTGTCCACGTGTGGGCCCGTGATTTCCAAGCTTCCTGCAGTCTGAGCCACAGGGTGGCCGATATACAGGGAGCGTGACAATCGAAGGCATCCTCAGACCCCACAGAGCTATCAGTGCTCGGCAGCTCCTCGTCATGGTCTTCTTCCCTTCCAGGAGAGCCCGCGGCTCTGCTCCTTTGCTTACCCACCCGAGGGGTGTGTGGTTTATGCCTTGCTCCGTGCTCCGGGATCTTGGGCTCAGACCCGCATCCCTGATGCCAGCATCTCCCCTGCTGCTCTGCACGCGGTGCTCCAGCTGATAACTCGTTTAGTCGGGCTCACCTCCTTAATGGCACATAACCTGCAACGGACTCAGGGCCAGAGGTGTGTCAGTCCTCATCAGGGGTGGCTCTTGATTGCTTGCTTGTTTGTCTGGACTATACACACACAACTCACATTTGTCCTTTTTTTCTTGGTGTTCTGAAAGTTCTGGCTCTGAAGTCAGCCCTGTTGGTGAGCTGCGCATTTTTTGTTTCATGTCTCTGGCAGGCTCAAGGACTTTAGGGTGAGGCATTTAACTCAGGTCTGCGAGAGAGATCATTTACATAGACCAGACAAATGGACAATTTACTTTCATAGGCAAAGTTCAGGTTGGCAAAGCTCTTTCTCAGTATCCTTCAGGCCACAGGCTAGAGCTAATACTGGCCCCCCATTTCCAAGATTACCTCATAGTCAAAAGTGGCTGTTCCCACCCCAGCCATCAGAACTGTAGTTCAGCAGCCCTAGCAATAAGGAGATAAAGATGTGAGGTCAGTCCTGTTTTTTGGTTTCATTTCTCTTCCCCCAAGCATTGTTGATTCTTTCCCTGCCAGGACCTCAATCTTGGCTACTTGGAACACTTTTTTTTCTAATATCTTCCCTCCAAATGGGTCATGTTCTTTAATCCCCTAAGTCCCTGGTTGTGCAGTATGTTTATCCATCAAATAAGAAAAAATGCAACCAACACAATGTTGCTGCTTTTAAAAAATACTTCCTGGGCACTTGTTGTTCTTGCTCGTTTGGATGTGTGCCAGTCTCTGTGGTGTGAGGTGATATCTCATTGTTGTTTTGATTTGCATCTCTCTGATGATTAGTGATGATGAGCATTTTTTCATATGCCTTTTGGCCATTTGAATTTCTTCTTTGTCGAAGTTTCTGTTCATTTCTTCTCCCCATTTTTGATGGGGTTGGCTGTTTTCTTCTTGTAAAGTTCTACCAGTGCCTGATATATCCTGGATATTAAGGATATCAGATGGGTATATCTGATAGGTATTGGGTAAATATTCTTTCCCATTCTGTGGACTGTCTTTGTATCTTGGTCACAGTTTCTTTTGAGGTGAAGAAGCTTTTTAGTTTCATGTACTCCCAAATGTTTATCTTTGTCTCAAATTGCTTTATTAGTGGTGTTTCATCTTTGAAGATATCTTTAGCGTAAATGTCATGAAGGGTTTTTCCTATATTTTCTCTGACGTACTTTATGGGTTCAGGTCTGATATTGGGATCTTTAATCCATTTTGACCTGATTTTTTGGCATGGTTTTAGACAGAGGTCCAAATTCATTTTTTTACATGTAGCTACCCAGTTTCCCAGCACCACTTGTAGAAGAGACTTTCCTTGCTCCATTTTGTACTTTTTGCTCCTTTATCAAAGATTAAATGAGCATGTATTTGAGGATGGGTTTCAGGATACTGAACTCTATTCCATAGGTCCACAGGTTTGTTTTTATTCCAATACCATGATGTTTTAAGAGCAAGAATAACAAGTGCTGGCGTGGATGTGGGAAGAAAGGGACTCTCATCCACTGTTGCTGGGAATGTCAACTGGTACAGCCTTTTTTGGAAAACAATATGGACATTCCTCCCAAAACTAGAAATTGAGCTCCTGTTTGACCCAGCAATACCAACTTCTGGGAATATACCCTGTGAGACCAAAACACACAGTGGAAACACCATCTACACTTCTATGTTCATAGCAGCACTATTCAAAATAGCCAGAATCTGGAAACAACCAAAGTGCCCAAGAACAGATGACTGGATAAAGAAACTTGTGGTACATCTACATAATGGAATACTATAAAGCTGTTAGGAAAAAGCGAAGTTATAAAATTTGCCTATAAATGGATGGACATGGAGAGGATCATGCTGAGTGAAATTAGCCAGAGGGAAAAGGACAGATATAGAATGACTGCATTTATTTGTGGTATATAAAAAAAAATAGCATGATACCAATATCCAAGGCCAGACAAAACATGGATCAGGAGGTCTTGTCAGTGGGTACAGCCTACTGCAAATGTGTGGGAGTCAGAGGTTAGTAAGACAGAGAAAGGAACAGTGTAGTAATCATTATGGTAAATGATAATACCAGCATAGAACTGAGCATTGAAAGTAGGCAAAAGGATATACATGATAACCTCTAACTGTATCAGAGAAGGAATGGAGGGAGAGAGAAAAAGAGACAGAGACAGAGAGAGAAGTGAAAATTGACTGCCATAGATGCAGCCAGAGAGGGGAAATAAATTGGTGGTGGGCAATGGGCACTGGTGGAGGGACGGGTGCCCGAACACTGTGTGACTGAAACCCAAATATGAACACTTTTGTAACTGTATATCTCACGGTGGTATAATAAAAATTAGAAAAAAATAACAATACTTCGGGGCAGAGTGATTGCACAGCAGGGAGGGCGTTTGCCTTGCATGCAGCCTGAGTTCTATCCCCCGCATCCCATATGGTCCTCCGAGCACTGCCAGGAGGAATTACTGAGTGCAGAGCCAGGAGTAACCCTGAGCATCGTTGGGTGTGGCCCAAAAAGCCAAACAACAGTAACTTCTCATGCCCTTGAAACACGAACTCACAAAATTAAAGCAGATAAGGAAAGGGACTCCTGGTTTTCTTCCCATACCTCAAAGAGCCTCTGGGGAAATGTTGCCGGCCTCTCATATGCATGATGAAGGTTTTCAGCGCCACCAGCCCATCTGCGTTTTCTTTCCCCAGTGGGTTTGGTGCCTACCTGTGCGCCAGTCAGCTGAGCCTCGGGCCGATGATTGGTTCCCGCTGAGCCATGGCGCCTGACGATTGGTTCCTGTTGAGCGGGGCCCGATGATTGGTTCCCGCCGAGCCATGGCGCCTGACGATTGGTTCCTGCTGAGCGGGGCCCGATGATTGGTTCCCGCCGAGCCATGGCGCCTGACGATTGGTTCCTGCTGAGCGGGGCCCGATGATTGGTTCCCGCTGAGCCGCAGTGCTCGAGGATTGGTTCCCGCTAGACCCAAGAACTTCCCTTCCTAATGCTGCTAGTGACTGTGCACTTAGAAAGACCCGAGGGTGGGTGTCGCGTTGTCTCTGCTCTTACTCTGAATTGCCCACTTCGTTGTTTTTCTAGCTGTGTGTGGCCTCTGGTCTCCTGGGAGCTGCTTCCAGGCACCTAAACTTAAAAGGTGATGGGGGTGGGGTGGGTGCGTCTACAGAGAAACCGTGTGTTCAGGGTCTTGGGAAATTCGTGTGTTCAGGGTCTTGGGAAATTCTTACACTGCTTTGGTGGGATGCAGGTGGATGCAAGAGTTTCTGATGGCTCTCACGTGACATCTGATGACCCCCTGCATGTTCACAGTCCGATGACCCCCCATGCAACATCTGATGACCCCTTCCATGTGCACAGTCCGATGACTCCTCCCATAAACAGTCTCATGGCCCCTCCCATACAGTCTGATAACCCCTCCCATTCAGTCTGATGGCCCCTCCACACAATCTGATAACCCCTCCCATACAATCTGATAACCCCTCCCATACAATCTGATAACCCCTCCCATTCAGTCTGATAGCCCCTCCCACACAATCTGATGGTCCCTCCCACACAATCTGATGGTCCCTCCCACACAATCTGATGGTCCCTCCCACACAATCTGATGGCCCCTCCCATACAATCTGATAGCCCCCCATACAATCTGATGGCCCCGTACAATCTGATGGCCTCCCCATACAAGCTGATGGCCCCTCCCATATAATCTGATGGCCCATCCCTATGGTCTGATGGCCTCCCCATACAGTCTGATGGTCCCTCCCATACAATCAGATTGCTTCCCCATACAATCTGATGGCTCCTCCCATACAGCCCAATGACCCCCTATGCAATCTGATGGTCTCCCCATACAGTCTGATGGCCCCTCCCATACAGTCTGATGGCCCTTCCCATATACAATCTCATGGCCTCTCCCATACAGTCTCATGGCCTCCCATACAGTCTGATGGCCCCTCCCACACAATCTGATGGCCCCTCCCATGCTCAGTCTGAGGCCCCAGCAGATGGTCTGACCCCCCTGCGCAGATGAGCTCAGCCCCCTGCAGTCTTACTCTCAGCCGCACTGACTACGCAGACCAGGTCGTGGCGTAGAAGGGACGACAACAAGGAGCACAGGCGCCCCTGGAGGGCGCTGGCAGGGTCGCCCCGGCCTGTTCCCCTTCCTGGCTGCTCTGCCCCCATGAAGCTCTGAGCTCCCGGCGGCTTCTGTGAGGCGGGCGTGATTTTCCCCAGGTCCACCTGAGTCTGGGGGTGGTGATGCCCTGGTGGTCTCTGGCGTTGGTTTCCTGCCCAGCTCTGCGTGTCGTGAGCTTGGCGGGGCTCTGTGGCCACTCTCCCAGGACCTGCGCGGTGCCCCTGTTTTCCTGCAGGCTTGGCCGTGTTCCTTTCTGCCTAGAGCAGACTCTTTCCTGCAGCATCTGGGAGTCAAAAGGCTCCTGTTAGGCAGGAAACAGCGGGGCCCGAGCGTTTCCTGCAGAGAGCGAAGTCGGGGAGCGCAGTCGGGGAGTGCGGTAGCCCAGCATGTGCAGGGGCCCCATCCCAGGCTCTGATCTCAGTGCTCGGCGACTTTCTTTGATAGCTCTATGCAGCAGGTGTGCCCGTTTTCAGACTCGCAGGGGGCGGGGCTGCCCGAGAATGAACTGAAGGCCTCGAAGAAGAGCAGAGAGATGTTTGCTCTCTCTGCCCAACTGCCTGGGTTTCTCCGAGGGCGCTGCGCTTTGCAAAAGAATCCTGCCCGGCTTTGGGGGAGAACATAGGGTGGGAGGCGTTTCCTGCCTCTCTGAGCCCCCTGTTGTCCCCCCCATCCCACAGGCTCAGACCAGGTTCAGAGGTGCTGGCTCAGGGTTGGAGCAAAGATGCGTCATTGTGAGGTGTGTTGGTACCGTTAGCTTTGGGCCTCTGGCTCAGTCTCCGTGCGCATGCACCTCCTGTTTCCCCTTGTTTTGCCACCTGGGAGCCACGGTGGCCGCTGGGCTCTGGGCCCCCTTCTCCCTCCTCCTGCAGCTCCGGGGGGGGCCTCTCTGGGGTCTGACTTGTCAGCCCAGCGACTTGGCTTGAGTGGTGCTGAGTGAGGGTCTCCAGGCCTGGGCTCGCCTGTGTCTGGGCTGCGGATGTGGCCACGTCCCTTGCCCCAGCCAATCTTGGGAGGGGCAGCAGCTATCCCAAGGGCCCTTCTGAAACTGCCTTGAGGGTCGGAGGGACATTTCAGGGCTTAAGGCACTGGCCTTGCCTATGGTTTGATCCCTGGCACCTCATAGGGTTCCCCCCAAGCACCCCAGGAATGATCCCTGAGCACAGCCAGGAGGAAGCCCTGAGCTCGGCCAGGTGCAACTTCTCTGCAAAAAAATTATTATTATTATTATTATTACTATTATTATTATTAATAATAATAATTATAAAGCGCCATGAATTAAGAAAGTCACAGCCTTGTCTTTCCACCCTCCACCCCTGGGTGGTTCATGCTTTTCACCAGGGGCGGGTGCAAAGGGAATTGACTCCCCGTTGGCTGATTTGGAAATTAGCCCGCGAGAGCTCTTCCTTCCCGGTGACCGGCCAGGCTGTGACCTCGCAGCAGCCACCTTCCGTGGGAGGGGCCTGGGGCCCAGCGTGAGGTGACGTCATAGCAGGTGACCTTTGCTTGAGGTGACGTCACAACAGGTGACCTTTGCTTGAGGTGACGTCACAGCAGGTGACCTTTGCTTGCCCCACCAGCACAGAGGCACATGGATGGTTCCTAGGGTCCGGAGCACACTCAGAAGCAGGGATCCAAGTGGGTCCCCACGCCCCATGCTCGTGGGTAGGGTCGGGAGCATTGGGGAACGCGACCCCTTGCTAGAGTGTACAAGTGGCTGTTGGTTCTTAGGCGAGGGCTAAGGAAGGACAGACAGCCAGTGCTGACCTTGGCCGGGAGCACGTTAGAAACCGTGTTACAGAAACTCTGGGATGCCTTGTTCTGCCTTTGAGCCGGTCTGAGGATCTGGTTCTGAGCGGGCCTCAGCACTGCCCTCCCGGCACAGCGCTCAGACCCTCCCAGCTGAGTTCTCACCATGGGGCTGAAACTGTTCTGGGAACAGCAAATGTGAACACATTAAAACAGATCAAAGAAATCCCCTCAGACCCTCCGACCCTGCTTCCGCCGGCTCTTGCAGGAGGGGATGAATTAAAGGCTGGTGCTGCCTCCCGGCCCCAAGCCACCCTGATTCACTCGGGCTGGTTCCCCTCACTCCAGAGGGCCTTTGGTACCGACTTACATTCCAGCCCAGGGGAGTGTTTCAGAGGGGCTCAAAGAGCCAGGACTAGGGGGAGTTTCACACGATTGTTAACCCAGTCTCTCCCTCTATGTCGTTCCCATGGCGACTCGCGTTTCCTCCAGTGTTAATCTTGTAGGTTTCAATTAGACTCCACAGCCCCCAGGAGAAGATGCTGTTGAGATTTTTTTTTTAGTAGCTGCTTTTATTTAACGTTTGTTGATGGCTGGATGGCTTCAAAACGGTAGAAAACCCTGATCTGTTGATAACCCCCTGAGAGGAACATGGAGTCTCCTCAGCAGATAAAGGATGGCTCTTTTCTAAAAAGTCAAAATGTCATAAATAGCAAAGAAAAAGAAATAAATGTGTTCCCTCCTGCTCCCCACTTCTTGCAGAGAATTCTTTTGGGTCCATCTAGTAACATTCTGATTTTTAGAATTCATGGAAAATGATGGACCACAGGAGTTTTCAGTCTGGGCCTTGTCCCGGGAGAGGCTATGTCCAGCAGTGGCCACTGGGGTCAGGGCTCCGTGTTGATGTGAGTAGTGGAGATTTCCTCTTCTTGGGGACCAAAGTCCCGCTCTGGGGGGGGTTCAATCAAGCTTGTCCCCAGGATGTACCATATGTGGCCCCCCGCCCCCCCCCTCTATATGTGTTTACTGTCCCATTGAACATGTCAAACCCAAGTTCCGTTAGAGCATTCCAAAGCCAGGGTGCCCTGTAAGAACGTGTTTTCTCCATAATTAAAAGGTAAAGGGCCAGGAATAGTATGGCAGGTGGGCTACAAGTGTGGTGCGCGCCTGACTCAGTTGCCATTCCCAGCACCTCCTGGTCCTCTGAGCATCACTGGGTGATGCCCTGGAGGCCTCCTGCTCTGCCGGGATGACCGGGACCCTGGCACTGAGCAACACCGCATTCTTGGTTGGACGACCCGCCTGGTTGGTTGAAATTTGCCAGTGGAGCTCCAGTCTCTGAATACCTTGCAGAGAAGGTAGAATTGCAGTGGACGGCCATGAAATTACCTTTTGTTTGTTTGTTTGTTTGTTTGTTTACTTATTTATTTTGCTTTTTGGGTCACACCTAGCAATGTTCAGGGGTTACTCCTGGCTCTGCACTCAGGAATTACTCCTGGCGGTGCTCAGGGAACCATATGTAGTGCTGGGGATCGAACCTGGGTCAGCCACGTGCAAGGCAAACGCCCTACCCACTGAACTATCTATCACTCCGGCCCCATTGTTTGTTTGGGTTTGGGGCCACACCTGGCAGTGCTGGCTGGGTCACTCTTGGCAGTACTCGGGGACCATGTGGTGTGAGGGATTGAACCTGCGGCTCCCGCTTGCAAAGCCTGTGCTCAGCCCTTTGACGCATCACTCCTGACCCAGCACATTGTGTTTTTAAACATAAAATGTAGTTCCTACATTTGAAATGGTCAGAAACCAATTTTTTTCCTTTTCTTTTTAGAATTTTTTATGAAGTTGTGCATGATAATTTGTGATACAGTCAGTATTCCAGCACCAACCCACCACCATCGCACCTTCCCACCACCCTTATTTCCAATTTTCTCAGCCACCCCTTAAGCCTGTCCCTATAGCACGCCCCTCAATAATATAGCTTATATTGCTTGTTACAAATAATTTACTAAAAATAGTTTGCTAAAAACACTTCTAAGGAAATGTTTCCTTAGAAGAAAGTTAATGAAGATTGTTCAATCTCACCATGGAACCATAAGACCTTGTATAAGAAATTCACTTGTATCACTTGTCTTCCAGTTGTTCATCGATTTGCTGGAGCAGGCACCAGTAACATCTCCATACATCCTGTCACATGTTAGAGTAGCCCAAGGGCACCTGCTTGCTCCAGGAACATAAAGAGCCTCAAGCTATTCCATCTTCATGGGAATGAGGTCTATAATTGTTACTGGTATTTGGCATATCAAATACGACACGGGTAGCTTGCCAGGCCCTGCTGTGTGGGTGGGATACTCTTGTAGTCGCCTCAAATCTCATGCATTTATTGATGAACCACGTGGCTGTGTGGCCGCGTGAGCCGGGCTTGTGATCAGCTCTTCTGCTGGGTGGAGCTCTGACCTGACGAGCTGGGGAGTCGGATGTGGAAAATGGCGCCCCTCATGGTGTGGGGGGTTCCTCTGGCTTCTTGCGAGGCTCTGCTGTGGTGGCGGGCCAGGGCTAGAACCTGTCTTCCCTCCTGGGCGCCTTGTGATCAGCTGGGCACAGGGAGAGCCGGTATAAGAAATTATGGTTATTGAAACCAATTTTTCCACACTTTCTTTCAGAGTATTTTGGGGGTGGTGGTTGTTTTAGGCCCGCCCCTGGTGGCGCTGGTGCTCCTGACTCTGTGCTCAGCAACGCCTCCCTGGCCATGTGCAGGGACCATGTGGTGCCAGGGATCAAACCTGTGCCTGCTCCGTCCAAATGTGCTTATCCGTAGGAACGGTCTTCCCTGTCCCATCTCAGGGTAAATAAATCCCTTCGTCCACAAGCCGAGAGATACGAAGATCAAGGCATATCCCTAACGGTGTCCATGGAAGAAAACTGTCTGGAAAACCAGCTGTTGTGGAGTATGCAGGCCTCCTGCTCTTTCTTTCCGGGTGTGGCACTCCAGTTCTCTCTCTTCTACAGCATGCCCGAGGCCTTCCCAGGCATGAGTTCAGAGATGGGGCTGGCTGCAGGCGGTGACCGGGATGGCAGACGTGGCCGAGTGCCCCGAGTGGACGCCTCCCCTCAACGCTGCTGCCGCGTCAAGTTGTGGCTTCGATGACTCTGCCCCTCTGCTCGAGGGGGACGCTGCCCAGTCCGACCGGGGGCACAGATGGGGCGCTTGGACTCTTGCAGCAGAACTGGCCTTGCAGGGTTGGAATGGCCACATGGGCAGGATTGGTCTAGGGGTCCCGGCAGGCAGAGACCCCGCCATTCCCCTGAGCTGGGTCAGCCACATGGCAGTGCCCCGCTGCCCTCGCCTGCTGTCCACAGTGCCCCGCTGCCCTCTCCTGCTGTCCACAGTGCCCCGCTGCCCTCGCCTGCTGTCCACAGTGCCCCGCTGCCCTCGCCTGCTGCCCACAGTGCTCCGCTGCCCTCACCTGCTGTCCACAGTGCCCTGCTGCCCTCGCCTGTCTTGGAGTCGCTGCCCACCGGGCAGTGCTTGCTCTCCTTGCCCACAAGTGTTCATGTAACTCGTAACCTGAGAGGGACGCAGCGGCCTCTCAGCGCCAGGAAGGCGTCCTTGCGGTGTCCTGTAGCCCAGTGGTCCACTCCCCTCTGGGCAGGACCCTCCCCCAAAATCTCCCTGGGTGTCCAGGATGTGTGACATGTGAATCGATCCCAGCCCTCACGTGTGTCCACACCTTAGGCACGGCCACAGCCTGGGTGAACCCGCAGCCCTGGCTTATCTGTGGCCAGTGGAGAGGCCAGGTGAGGACAGGCTCTGCTCAGGGCTGCTGCCCTGCCACGGGACCCTCCCCTGGTGGCCAAAGTTGGTGACTCCAAGGGAACTGGGCCTGTTTTTTCCTGTGCCGGAAATGAAGAAAATGGACTGGGGCTCCCTGGGGCTCTTTCCTGCGGCCAGCCACAGAGCCTGGCTCAGCGAGGAGCGGGTGGTGAGGACGAGATCCAAGGCACGTGGGCCCCTGGCGTGGGGAAGCTGATGTCACTGTGTGTGCTTTGTCTGGGGACATTCCAGGGGCCAGGGAAATCCCCGGGGACCAAGGCCAGGACACTCACTATCTTACGCAACCCAACGAGGCGCCTCCAGGCTCCTTAGGAGGGCAGGAGCCGGGCGCCTCGGGCAGCCACGACCCGAACCCCCGTGGGGGGGCCTTGTGGGACCGTCTGCTCCTGTCACAACTGAAAGGGAAAGCTTGTCTTAGAGGCCTCCGGCGGGGCGGCCGAACGCCAGTGCATTTGGACAGGGGCTTTCTTGGGCGTGGACATGCAGATGTTTCTGTCCGAGCCCACGGCCATTCCATTCCATTTCAGGAGAGGCCTTGGGTCTGGTAGGAAGTGTGAGCCCTCGCGCCCCAGCCTCTAGTTCATTCTATGTCTGCTGTTTGGCTTTGTTAGTGCTTTGTTAGGGTTGTTGTTTTATTGTTGTTGTTATGTTATTGTTTTATTTTTATTTATTTTGTTGTTTTATTTGGGGATCATACCGGGCTTATTCCTTCCTGGCTCTGTGCTTAAGGATCACTCCTGCTGGTGCTCAGGGAACCATATACAGTGTCAGGTATCAAACCAGGATGAACCGAGTGCAAGACAACTGCCTTCCCCATTGTACGACCTCTCTGACCCAGGGTTAGTATCAGAGACACCCTCACAGACGGCCTGCTTTCAGACAGGACATACAAACACCGAGCTTTCTTCTAGATGGTGGGGAGAGGCAAGGTGCTAACGACAGGGCAGAGTCCATCTCTAAGGGCAGGGCAGGGATCTACCATAGCTACCCTTAGAGCAGGACTGGCAGGAGGAGGCCAGAGGCCAGAAACAGGCTTGTGATGGACCAGCAACCTCTCAGGGACACGCCCTCCAGCCTGTGATTGACAGGCAGCCTCCTAGGGACACGCCCATCCAACCTGTGACTGACAAGCAGCCTCTCAGGGACACACCTTCTAGCCTGTGATTGACAGGCAGCCTCCTAGGGATACGCCCTTCCAGCCTGTGACTGACAGGCAGCCTCTCAGGGACACACCTTCCAGCCTGTGATTGACAGGCAGTCTTTCAGGGATAAGCCTCCCAGCTGTGATTGACAGGCAGTCTCCCAGGAACATGCCCATCCAGCTTGTTGGCTGGACAGGAAGGTCCAGGCTTGTTGGCTGTCTTCTAGCAGATCATTGCTCTTGGAAGTCCCCTTCCCCGTCATTGGAGGCTGGGTGGGCCTGGGGCTGGGGGTCTTCCTCTGCTGAGGGTGGCTCCGCCCCAGGACCCTTCTTTCCATGCTTCAGACAAATCTTCGCTGAGTCTCACTGGGTGGGGTCGTGCCCAGCGTGTGGGTCGCACCCAGGGTGATTTGGGGGTGGGCTTCAGAGTCCTGTTTCCTTCCCACAACCCTGAGGACACTGCGTCCTGCTCCTAGAGCCAAGACAGGCAGATGACGGTGGTGACTAAGTTAGGGCAGCGTGTGGACTGCCCTGTGGTCCTTGGCAAGGGGGTGGCACTGAGAAACGGCCCCGAGGGGATGTAGTTGTGGGGTGTCCACAGCCCACACCCTCAAGGATGCACGATCAACTGATCAAAGGGAGACTATTCAGCCTTGGCGAGGAAGGCCAGCTGGCATTTGCAGCCGCGGGGATGAAACAGGAACACATCGTGCCAAGAGGCCGAACTCGTCTTTGGCTCCACCCAACTGCAGGAAAACCTGCCCAGAAAAAATAAAAAGCGACCCACTGTGTTTTATTCAATTTTTTCCCAGAGAAGCCAGTGTCCGAGGATATAAGCATGTGTTGAAAGCAATTATTTATACATTTGCGAAAACTGCAAAGAACCAAAATGAAATCTCTAGAGTTGGAGGATGACGATGTCAACAAGCGCCCACTGAGCTGGTGGATTATTCCGGAGCCACGGGAAGGGGCGCTCTGGCGTGTAGTGCCGCAACGTGCCACGCTGGCCATAGGTATGTATCTTCCTTCACTGACCACAACTTTTTACTAAGGTCGACCGAAAAGTCTAGGAATGAGAATAATAAAGAAGGTTAGTTTTAGAGTTGAGCTAATATTCTTCAGAATTACTGAAATGGTTTAAGAAAGTATTCTTTGAGAGGTAGAAAAACTCCAGCAAAAGGGGCCCGAGTGATAGTCCAGTGGGTAGGGCATTTGCCTTACATGTGGCCCACCTGGGTTCAATCCCCGGAATCCCATATGGTCCCCTGAGCACCACGAGGAGTAATTCCTGAGTGCAGAGCCAGGACTGATCCCTGAGTATCACCGGATGTGGCCCCAAAACAAAAACAACGGCAAAAGATTGCCCAACTCAGGGGCCAGAGACAGTACAGCTGGTAAGGCACTTGCCTTGGACATAGCCGATCTGGATTCAATCCGGGCAGGCCAGGAATGATCCCTGAGCATAGCCAGATGTGACCCCCAGACAAAACAGAAATGGATTCCGTGACTGACCGGACTCAGGACAAACCTGGCTTCTAGTGTGGTGTGTGGGTCTAGATTTTCTGGGTGATTTTGGTGACTGCTGAGCTATATTCTGAGCCTTTCCCCCTTTAGTGAATGTCCCGTGCCCTCATTCGCATGCACCCGTGACTACCCCGCTTTGCTCGCCAAGTCAAGGGCATTGACACCTCCCTGGGCAGCATGGGGGCGTTCGGAGCCGGCTTTGCCTCAGATGGCATCCTCTGGGAGAAGGAAGAGCTTCGCAGGAGGGAGCGCTCCCAAATTGAGAGTTTGACTGCCGGAAGTAGCTGGGGAAGCGGCTGCCTAGTGCTGAGGGCGGAACCGTTTGCTGAACATGGTGGTTAGAGAGTTCCCAGGGAGAGCAGCGGGTCTGGGCAGCCAGCAGGGAGGAACCGGGCAGGTGCAGGAGGTGATGTTGGAGCTGCTCAGCGGGGCCCCTGGGACTGCAGCCCCTTCTCATGGGTGGAGAGGAGCGGCACCTACGGCCACGCAGGGTACCTCCCACCCTCACTGGCAGAGTGTCCTCTGGTCAGGACAGTTCCTGGGGGCAGTGGCAGCCCACCCGTGCCCTCTGAGGGTGGTGCAGGTAACACCAGGGCTGTGGGTCAGCTTAGGGACATCTGTCAGCCCCAGGGGAGACCTGGGTGTGAGCCCAGCATGTTTTCCGCAGGGCTGGTGGGCATGGTTGGTGGTGGTCAAGGGATCCAGGTGCGTCTCCATGGGTTCCGAGCTGCCAGCCCTGCTTTGATCACACACTGAACTTTCCTGCTTGACCGCCTAGTGCTGACCACCAAACACTGACCACCGAGTACTCATAAAACACCGTCCATGGGATATCTGGGCAATGCCTGTCAGGCGTGGATGACCTGCGTTCCTTGCACAGCGCACAGAGATGAGAGACGTCGAGGTCACACCTGCGAGCCCGGAGCAGGTGCTGAGGTGCTGGGCAGCGTTTGCCCTGCCGGGCTGCTCTGGGCTGTGGTGCATCTCCGGGTGACACTGTGCTTTGAAGGCAAAGACCACAGGTCGCTGGTGTCTGGAGGAGCTGCCCATGAGGCCACTGGCGCTCAGACCATGCCGCTCTGCCTTCTGTGGCGGGGCTGACAGAGCATCTTACACTTTTGCAATGTGTGCGTATTTTTTAAAGATTTTCAACTGAATCCTCACGAGTGAACACAAGCTGAGTGGCTCTCGGCTGGCCTGCGCTGGGAATGAGAGATTACAGTGAGGACCCAACGCCAAATGGACCGCACTCAGCACTAATGTGCATCTACACTGAGGAAGTTGTAACGCTGTGTCTTGCCTCCAGGACGTTGTCATTTATTTATGTTGCTGGGACAAGAAAGTGAGAGAGGCTTTCCCCTGTCTCCTCATGAATATTGAAGCGCTTATCGCTTTGTACAAACCATGCCAGCTTCCTCTTGACACATGCAAAATAATTAGCAATTTCCTATTGCATTTCGGGTCTGTGATTTTTTTTTTTTAATTCTAGTAGACTGCAGTTAAATACGCTTTGCTGTTCAGTCCATGTATCTGTTTATGTATTTATGTCAAGTTAAGACAGGGCTGCCCGTGACTGAAACAGCTGCTCCTGCGCTGCGAGTGTGGGGGGCCGGTGCGGGACAGCGCGGTGGGGCTCAGGCCTCAGGCACCTGGGTGCCCAGCCCAGTGCAGGCGGCTCTTCCTGTCCAGGTGACTCTGAAGCTCAGCCTCACACTGCCCCCCGCCCCCATTCTAGAACCTTCCCATGGTCCCTTTCCACCTGCCCCTGGCCCTTCCCGTGGGGGTGGGGGGGGGCACCCTGCTTTCCAGAGTCGGGAGTTATTTTTGTTGTGTTCTGTGGGTCTGTTTGCTCTGGTTATTTTTTATTCTGCCGCAGGAGAGAAACTGTCCGGGAATTGTCCTGCGCTTCCTGGCCTGGTTCCCTCGCGCCGCAGCCACACACTTGTGGGGAGTTGATGGTTGAGTAGGTTCCAGGGCTCCCAGCCTGCTCCTTCCCCTCCCGGGTTCGGGGTCTCGCTGTAGGAACCCGGAGCTGGCCAAGGGCAGCCTCACCACCCTGGGACTAGGGCTACTGCAGCACCTCTTTTCTCTGTGTGTGTTTTGTTTTGCGGCCACTCCTGCTGTGCTAGGGCTTCTTCCTGGCTCTGTGCTCAGATTATTCCTGGATGGGCTTGGGGCACCCTATGTGGGTTGAACCAGGATTGGCCGTGACGAGGCAGGCACATACTGTTCCCCATACCGTTTCTCCAGGCCTGTGGTTTACATTTTTAAAAGCAGGCACTACCCACTGACCTGTCTCCAGCTGCACAGTTTATTTTTATTTTTGAAGAAATCGTTATATTGTTTTCCTCAGAGGCCGCGCCTGTGCTCAGCCCGCCAGCGGTGCCGGAGAGTCTTCTCTCCCTGTCCTGCCTCGCTGACCCCAGACCCTGCCCACCGATGTGCCTCGGTCCTGGCGCCTGAGCTGTTCTCAGCAGTGTGGGGGGGCTCCGAGCTGTATCCCCCCCGATCGTCAGTGACAGCCTGGCGTGGCGTCTCCTCCGCTGCCTTCTTCTCTGGTGAAGTGTCTTCAACTCTTCTGCCCCTTTTTCATGGGGCTTCTTGATGATTCCTGTCATTTTAAAAAAGGAACTCTTTTTTTGTTTGTTTGCGGGCAGAGTGAAGGGTTGGGCCACACCCAGCAGTGCTGAGGGGTTATTCCTGGCTCTGCTTTTGAATCACCTCTGGCGGTGCTCAGGGCTTACTCCTGGTTCTGTGCTCAGGTGTCACTCCTGGCGGTGCTCAGGGGACCATGGGCGGTATCAGGATCAGTTGGTGGTGCTGGAAGCTGCCGTTGGCAAGGCGAGTTCCTCACTCCTGTGCCCCCCACCAGCCCGAAAAGGAATTGTTTTAGTGGGCCTTTGGTTTCCTGGGTCACCAGGAGAGGGGGCGTTTCCTGCCAGACTCAGCTCAGGTGTTGGGTTGGTTCTATTCCGCCCAGGGGCTGTAGCTCTAGAGCATTTGGCTGCAGATTCATTGCAGACAGGGAGCCCCAGTCACCTCATAGCCACTCCCCCAACCTGTTCTCTGAAGCTCCACCCTGTGTGGCCAGAGGCAATTCGCTTTTTTTTTTTTTTTTTTGGTGGGGGGCTGGGGGCCTTGGTCACACCTGGCAGTGCTCAGGAATTAACTCCCGGCTCTGTGCTCAGGGGTCACTCCCGGTGGTGCTCGGAGACCAGAGGCAGTGCCGGGATGGAGCTGCGCTGATGTGTGGGACAAGCCCCTCAGCCTCGGTGCTGTCTCTAGCTCCTGGAAACCGGTTTCTGAAGAGCCCGTCAGAGGGGGCTGTGAGGTCCCCCGTCCATCAGCCCCACTCCTGGGAGTGTGGGTCACACCCGTAAACGTCCTGATTTCGGGGGATGCTCAGACATGCAAGTTACATGTCTGAAGCTGCTTCGCCCTGAGACCAACAGGCAGCTTTCAGGTGGCTGGAAGAGGGGTGACTAGTCTGCTTCCCTTGTTCCCGGCCTCATCATGCGGCGGGACAGGAGTGAGTGCAGACCTTGTTCTGTGTTTGTTTATCGCTGTGCCGGGACTCAGGCCTCACGCCCGTGAGCAAGAGCCGGGAGTCTTTACTTCTGCTCTGCGCTCTGCCGGGAGCTGTGTCTGTGGGAAGGCCGGTGGCCGCGAGCACTGGTTTCTGGGTGGAGCTGCCGCCCCACGGGCCGTCTCCAGCTGAGTCTGTCCTGGAGGGTGACCAGGTGAAACATGGGCAACCGCGGGTCGCTGTGCTGGCCGCAGCTTCTCTGCACACTCAGGGACCGTCTGCAGGGAGCGGCCCGTCTCCTCAGGGAGGATCTGTCTCAGTTTCCCTTCCTTCCCTCTGCAAGCCTGCACAGAGTCGTCCCAGGTTCCCTCACGGACGACTGGGCTTTCGGAGAAAGTGGTTCCTCCTATGGGTCATCAGGGGCACGCTCAGCCCGCTCGAGGGAAGGGCGGCCCTGTCCACCTTCCGGCCTGGGTTCCACACCCCACAGACTGCGTTTGTAAACCTAACACCTGCAGTCGGCACATTGTAGAACATTCTACTGTCTTTTCCTGTGCCTGCCCTGACCCCACCGTGGCCGCTTCCCGGAATGCCCCCTCTGGTAATGACTAACACGTACGGGCACCTGGTAGTACTACTGTGCTGCCATTCCCGAGGGGCCGTGACCTCCTGCACGCTGTCTCCATGACTCGGCCACAGCGGAGAGAACGACGCCCTCTTGCTTTCCCTTCTTTGTCTCTGGCACCAGTCTTCACGTGCCGCCAGTCCCCAAAGCCCGCGTTATAAGCAACCTACATCATTTCTGCTAGCAGCCTGTTACTTATTATGCACAGGGTCTATAACTCTTTATCCACACCCGTCATCCATTCACCTGCATCGTCTGTCGCGGATCCTTCTTTCATATCGCTGTCGTCTTCCCCCTCCCGCCCTCCTTGTTCCTCAGACACTAATGCTGTGTCCCGGGCGGAGCTGACTAGCAGGACAGTGCCGGGGTTCTGAGTTGGAGGTGGTCATGTGAGGAGAGTGGGCGTCGGAGGCTGGTCAGGAAGGCCTGAGGGTCCTGCTGGAGAGTTGGAGTAGGAGCGAGGCCAGCTGTGGTGCGGAAAGCAAATGAGCGGGCGTGAGCGCTGCCGCCTGCATTCCCAGGTCCTCTCCGGGCTCCCTCTGCTGCTCTGCGGGCTATACCCCTGGGCCTGCTGGCTGGGTGTGGCTTGGTAGAGACAGACTGGAGACGCCGGGTCTTCTCCTGAGCGTCCGCTGGCTTGGACGCTCCTGCCCCACCTGAACTCAGAACAGCTTCCCTTGGGTGCCAGGGTGCCATAGCTTCCAGCCACGGTTAGTCCCGGGGTGATTCGCCTCGTAGGTGTCCCTTCCATGGGGCTCCACACTCCCCCATGGCACCCGGGCGGGCGGCGGTGACAGGAAGGACTCAGTGGAGAGTGTCGCCTCAGGGCCAGGGACAGACATTGGCGCCAGGCAAGCGCTGTGGAGATGGAGGAGGTGAAGGTGGGTTTAGGAAACCATTACTAGGCTGGTTGGTTGTGGCTTGCTGGGTAAAGACAGTTGCTACCAGCACAAGTGACTGTCTCTGAAGAACTACAGTGGGACAGCGGCACCTGGGGACATTTCCTGGCGTCTTGACTCGAGTTCTCATAGAACTGTCTCTCTTACTTGGGGGCTGCGGGGCCTCCTAAGCAGTGACCCAGTTAGGCCAAGGGCTCCATGCGAGGGTCCAGGGGTGGGGAGTTCCTGGCCTTGTAGTCTGGGATTACCCCATGGCGCTCAGAGCGCCCTGGGTTGTCCCTGGTGGTGCCTGGTGGTGGCTGAGTAACCAGGTGGACCATTTACTGCCGGGATCCCACATGAAAGGCAGCTTCATGTGGGATCTTCACCCCTGCACTCTCTCTGGACCCGTCCCTTCCCCTGACTCCACCCCTGCGCCTCTCTCTGGTTCTGAACCTTCCCCTGACTCCACCCCTGCGCCTCTCTGGTCCTGTCCCTTCCCCTGACTCCACCCCTGCGCTCTCTCTGGTCCCTTCCCTTCCCCTGACTCCACCCCCTGCGCTCTCTCTGGTTCTGAACCTTCCCCTGACTCCACCCCTGTGTTCTTTCTGGTCCCTTCCCTTCCCCTGACTCCACCCCTGCGCCTCTCTCTGGTCCTGTCCCTTCCCCTAACTCCACCCCTGCATTCCCTCTGATCCTGACCCTTCCCCTAACTTCACCCCTGCGCTCTCTCTGGTCCCATCCCTTTCCCCTGACTCCACCCCTGAGTTCTCTGTGTTCCCGTCCCTTCCCCTGACTCCACCCCTGCGCTCTCTGGTCCCGTCCCTTCCCCTGACTCCACCCCTGCGCTCTCTGGTCCCGTCCCTTCTCCTGACTCCAGCACCTGGCAGGTGAGATTCTGGTTGCAGTTCTCTGCCTGTGAACTTGGTTCCTTCGAGTTCCATGTGTCTTCACCGACCTTGAAGCTCATGGTTACAGGGGGGACGCCTGTAACCACTAGCAGGTAGGAAGCGTGTGGAGGATTTGCAGGAAGCCTGGGGTTGCGGCCCTCAGAGCCGGCCCGTCTTCCTGCCTGTCCCTCTCCCCTGCAGCTTTGGTGAATCTCAGTTACGTCTGTCTTTGTCACTGCAGGCATCCAGCGGGTCTGGGTTTACGGCTCATGTGCTGGAGGCCTGGAGTGCCGGGGCCTGTTGGCTTACTCACACCTGCAGTGACGTGGGAGCTGGTAACTGCTAAATGACTCACTGTTTTGATGAGCGGCTGCAACGCCTCTCCCACACTGCACTGAGCGCTTCCGGTGTGACTGTGTCTGGGCTCAGAAGCAGCGTTTCCTCACAGCCCCACTTCCCCGAGTTGGACATGGCCACAGAGCAGTGATGGGAGTTGGGAGTAAGCGTCTCCGCGGGCCGACGGGGCAGAACTTGGCAAATGCCAGTCCCTGGGACGCCACTCACATGGGGGAAAAATGGGATTGCGTCATCTTCACATCCTGAAATTGGGGGTTTCTGGGAAATCATGGCAAAATAGAAACATGTGAGCAGCTATTTGGAAACGTTCGGAGCGGATGCCTGAAGTCAAGCGAGCAGCACCTGACGCTTCACCCACCGGGTGCATTTGCCGTAGCATAGTCTCGCGGCCTGCAGGTTCATCTCCTGGCGCTGAGCTGTTGCTTCCGGTGGGATGGACACGCTCCTACCCTTTTCCTAAACCTGGCTGTGATTTCTCTTAATGCTCCTGGTGTGGATAGATACACTCAGCACACACCTGCACAGAAGCACATGCCCCATTCTAATCCCCTTCACACCCTACCATGAGGATTAAGCATACCCCCAGCTTTAATCCCGCTACCTGATTGGCTGAAAGAGTTCACACCCTACTTTCCCCCCAGTCTAAATATCCCTGTTCCATTTAGTAAAGCAGAACTGTTCCCCAAGCGGTTTGTGGAGGCTTCTTTGTGGGTGCTCTACTCACTCGGGATCTGACCTCACCAGCGACATCAGCATGGCTGTGTCTCAAGGCCTTACAGTTCCCCAGCAGCTGTGTGGCCCCCACGTGGTCTGCGGGCCCCAACTCTGCTCTACATGCTCAGACTCTACCCGAGAGGGATTTCAGAGTGTTTTCGGCCCCTTGGATGCAGGGCCCTGTGCAGATCATGGGATCTGTAGTAGTTGAGAAGCTGAAATGTGATTGTTGACTTTAAAAAAGCTTTAACAGGAGTGTAGGGGCTAGAGTGATAGTATGGGGGGGAGGGCATTTGCCTTGTACATGGCCAACCTGGGTTCAAGCCAGGAGAGAGCCCCAAGCACAGAGCCGGGAGTGAGCCCTGAGCACAGAGCCAGGAGAGAGCCCCCGAGCACAGAGCTGGGAGTGAGCCCCGAGCACAGAGCCGGGAGTGAGCCCTGAGCACAGAGCCAGGAGAGAGCCCCGAGCACAGAGCTGGGAGTGAGCCCTGAGCACAGAGCCAGGAGTGAGCCCCGAAGCACAGAGCTGGGAGTGAGCCCTGAGCACAGAGGCAGGAGTGAGCCCTGAGCACAGAGCCGGGAGTGAGCCCTGAGCACAGAGCCGGGAGTGAAGCCTGAGCACAGAGCCGGGAGTGATCCCTGAGCACAGAGCCGGGAGTGATCCCTGAGCACAGAGCCGGGAGTGATCCCTGAGCACAGAGTTGGGAGTGAGCCCTGAGCACAGAGCCGGGAGTGAGCCCTGAGCACAGAGCCGGGAGTGAGCCCTGAGCACAGAGTTGGGAGTGAGCCCTGAGCACAGAGCCGGGGAGTGAGCCCTGAGCACAGAGCCGGGAGTGAGCCCTGAGCACAGAGCCGGGAGTGAGCCCTGAGCACAGAGCCGGGAGTGAGCCCTGAGCACAGAGCCGGGAGTGAGCCCTGAGCACAGAGCCGGGAGTGAGCCCTGAGCACAGAGCCGGGAGTGATCCCTGAGCACAGAGTTGGGAGTGAGCCCTGAGCACAGAGCCGGGAGTGAGCCCTGAGCACAGAGTTGGGAGTGAGCCCTGAGCACAGAGCCGGGAGTGAGCCCTGAGCACAGAGCCAGGAGTCAGCCCTGAGCACAGAGCCAGCAGTGAGCCCTGAGCACAGAGCCAGGAGTAAGCCCTGAGCACAGAGCCGGGAGTGAGCCCTGAGCACAGAACCAGGAGTGATCCCTGAGCACAGAGCCGGGAGTGATCCCTGAGCACAGAGTTGGGGAGTGAGCCCTGAGCACAGAGCCGGGAGTGAGCCCTGAGCACAGAGCCGGGAGTGAGCCCTGAGCACAGAGTTGGGAGTGAGCCCTGAGCACAGAGCCGGGAGTGAGCCCTGAGCACAGAGCCGGGAGTGATCCCTGAGCACAGAGCCGGGAGTGAGCCCTGAGCACAGAGCCGGGAGTGATCCCTGAGCACAGAGTTGGGAGTGAGCCCTGAGCACAGAGCCGGGAGTGAGCCCTGAGCACAGAGCCGGGAGTGAGCCCTGAGCACAGAGCCGGGAGTGAGCCCTGAGCACAGAGCCGGGAGTGAGCCCTGAGCACAGAGCCGGGAGTGAGCCCTGAGCACAGAGTTGGGAGTGAGCCCTGAGCACAGAGCCGGGAGTGAGCCCTGAGCACAGAGCCAGGAGTCAGCCCTGAGCACAGAGCCAGCAGTGAGCCCTGAGCACAGAGCCAGGAGTAAGCCCTGAGCACAGAGCCAGGAGTGAGCCCTGAGCACAGAGCCAGGAGTGAGCCCTGAGCACAGAGCCAGGAGTGAGCCCTGAGCACAGAGCGGGAGTGAGCCCTGAGCACAGAGCCGGGAGTGAGCCCTGAGCACAGAGCCGGGAGTGAGCCCTGAGCACAGAGCCGGGGAGTGAGCCCTGAGCACAGAGCCGGGAGTGAGCCCTGAGCACAGAACCAGGAGTGAGTCCTGAGCACAGAGCCGGGAGTGAGTCCTGAGCACAGAGCCAGGAGTGAGCCCTGAGCACAGAGCCAGGAGTGAGCCCTGAGCATAGAGCCAGGAGTGAGTCTTGAGCACAGATCTGGGAGTGAGCCCTGAGCACAGAGCCAGGAGTGAACCCTGTGCTCTGCTGGGTGTGACCAAAACCAAAATCTAAAGCAACAACAACAAAAACAAAAGCTTTTAGTCTAGTTAGAAAGGCCAAGTGTAAACTAACAAGTACTTACCACTTATCTTTTTCTAGAAAGACCTAAAGACAGTTTATCACCAAGTGTCTACGGCCATACCACCCTGAACGCGCCTAATGGAATAGGGATTGTATATGAACAGTTGAGAGCAGAGCCTGGGGCGGTATGGACGTGTGTGTGTGTGTGTGTGTGTGTGTGTGTGGTTTGTCGTGTGTGTGTTGGGTTGAGAAAGGTCTCTAGGAGAAGTGAACTTGGCAGAGGCTTCCTGGGGATGCTAAGATCAGGGGCATGGGAAGGGGTGTGAGGAGCTCAGGGAGCGGGAGGGAAGGTGCGTGAGGAGCCCAGGGGAGCGGGGAGGGAAGGGGTGTGAGGAGCACAAGGGAGCGGGAGGAAAGGGTGTGAGGAGCATAGGGGAGCGGGAAGGGAAGGGGCGTGAGGAGCTCAGGGAGCGGGGAGGGAAGGGGTGTGAGGAGCTCAGGGGAGTGGGGAGGGAAGGGGTGTGAGGAGCTCAGGGAGCGGGAGGGAAGGGGTGTGAGGAGCACAGGGGAGCAGGGAGGGGAAGGGGCGTGAGGAGCTCAGGGAGCGGGAGGGAAGGGGTGTGAGGAGCACAGGGAGCAGGAAGGGAAGGGGTGGAGGAGCACAAGGGAGCGGGGAGGAAAGGGTGTGAGGAGCATAGGGGAGCCGGGAAGGGAAGGGGCGTGAGGAGCCAGGGGAGCGGGAGGGAAGGGGTGTGAGGAGCCCAGGGGAGTGGGGAGGGAAGGGGTGTGAGGAGCTCAGGGGAGGGGGAGGGAAGGGGGTGGTGAGGAGCTCAGGGGAGCGGGAGGGAAGGGTGTGAGGAGCATAGGGGAGCGGGGAGGGAAGGGTGTGAGGAGCTCAGGGAGCGGGAGGGAAGGGGTGTGAGGAGCATAGGGAAGCGGGAGGGAAGGGGTGTGAGGAGCTCAGGGAGCGGGAGGGAAGGGGTGTGAGGAGCATAGGGAAGCAGGGAGGGGAAGGGGCGGAGGAGCTCAGGGAGCGGGAGGGAAGGGGTGTGAGGAGCACAGGGGAGCGGGAGGGAAGGGGTGTGAGGAGCACAGGGAGCCGGGAGGGAAGGGGTGTGAGGAGCACAAGGGAGCGGGGGAGAAAGGTGGAGGAGCATAGGGAGCGGGAAGGAAGGGGCGTGAGGAGCTCAGGGAGGCGGGAGGGAAGGGTGTGAGGAGCTCAGGGGAGCAGGAAGGGAAGGGGTGTGAGGAGCTCAGGGAGCAGGGAGGGAAGGGGTGTGAGGAGCCTCAGGGGAGCAGGGAGGGAAGGGGTGTGAGGAGCTCAGGGGAGCGGGGAGGGAAGGGGTGTGAGGGAGCCCAGGGAGCAGGGAGGGAAGGGGTGTGAGGAGCTCAGGGGGCGGGGGAGGGAAGGGGTGTGAGGAGCTCAGGGGAGCAGGGAGGGAAGGGGTGTGAGGAGCTCAGGGGAGCCGGGAGGGAAGGGCGTGAGGAGCACAGGGGAGCGGGAGGGAAGGGGTGTGAGGAGCACAGGGGGGCGGGGGGGGAAGGGGTGTGAGGAGCACAGGGGAGCGGGGAGGAGCAGAGCAATGGCAGCTGCCAGCTGTCCATGAATGCCTGGGAGGAGCAGTTTGTAGGGACTTTGCAGACCTTAATCTGATTTCAACCTCTGGAGGTCCTCACTGTGGTGCACGGGGCCCCAGCGGCACTCTGCCCCCCTCGACAGTCGGCTGGGTGATGTGGAGCCTCCAGGCCTACTCAGTGTTGAGCACCGAGCCTGGCCCTTCACATGCCCAGCGTGCCCCGACCCCTGAGCTGTCTCCTCGGCTTTTCGTCTTATTTTGGGGAGTAGGGGTCAGGTTGGGCCTCGGGTCTTACTCCTGGCTCTGTGCTCAGGTATCACTCCTAGTGGTTCTTGGGGACCATAGATGGTACAGAGCCTTGAACTGGACCGGGCTGTGTGCCAGGCAAGTGCCTGACCTCAGTCCTGTCCTTCCAGCCCCATCATGGCCACACGGCAAGAGCCCCTGCTCCATCATGCCGCGTGGCCACCCACTACAGTCTCGAAGCACTTCCGGTGTGACCTTCCCTGCTCAGTGTGGGCAGCTGCGTGGGGGTGAGGTCAGTAGGACGCAGCTGCCAGAGCTGAGGAGAAGATGGTGCGGGAGGAGTCAGAGGAGGAGCTCAGGGGGCCCCTGCTGTCTTGTGCGGCTTGAGGACAGGGCTCAGGAGCCTCCCTGGGTTCTGAGAGCCCAGGTCAAACCCCACCAGGGCCGTGATGGCTGCTGGGGTCAGGGCGCGGCCACACTCACACAAGGGCTGACCACGTCCATGCAGGGACACGCACCCCTGCGCTTCTCGGCTCTGCGTGAGTGAACGTGTGGGGCAGAAGCTAAGTGGCTGCTTTCAGGAGCCAGGGCTGGAGCTGGTGCTTGGCTCGCGGCCCGCGGCCTCTGCTCCCTCCTTCCCTGACGGGTGGCCCGGCCACTGCCCTTCATGGCTCTGACACCCTGCTCTGGCTGGAAGGGCCTGGAGTGGGCAATGGCAGCGGAAGGGGCGGGCAGGTGCTTCGCTGTTCTATGTCCGGTGGTCTCCTGGCGCATTGGCTGTTGGCAGACGCACTGGGCGCCGCCCTTCAGCTCGGCCCTGGGTTCTTTCCGCAGGGCTGGCCGTCACGTTGCCAGCACCAGGACGGGAGCTAGTCCTCCCTCCTCTCTCCTCCTCTGCTCCCCTCCTCCCTCCTGTCCTCCCCCTCCTTTGCTTTCCTCTTCTCTTTCCCCTCTTCCCCCTCCTCCCCATCTCCTCTCTCCCTCCTTCCCTTTCTCCTGTTTCCCTCTCCCTCCTCCCATCTCCTTCCTCCTCCCTCAGACCCTTCCCCTCCTCCCACTTCTCTTTCTCCCTCCTCTCCTCTTCCCTCCTCCCTGTTTCTCCTGCTGTATACTTCCTTCCTCCTCCCTCCCCTCCTCTCTCCTCCTTTCTTCCTCTCTCTTCCCTTCATTTTTCTCTCCTCTCCCTCCTCTCTTCTTTCCTCCCCCTCCTCACTCCTACGTTTACCTATTTAGTGCCTGGAATTGTGATGGACTGCTGACCAACTGATTGAGTGGATGAATGAACAGTGGACATCACCTCAGTAGTGGTGAACAGTGGACATCACCTTAGTAGTGTTGAATGGTGGACATCACCTCGGTAGTGTTGAATGGTGGACATCACCTTGGTAGTGCTGAGCAGTGGACATCACCTCGGTAGTGTTGAATGGTGGACATCACCTTGGTAGTGGTGAATTGTGGACAGCACCTCAGTAGTGTTGAATGGTGGACATCAACTCAGTAGTGCTGAACAGTGAACATCGCGAGGTAGTGGTGACCTTTGACCCACCGTCCACCTCTCTGGCTTGTGGGTCCAGCTGAGAGGGGTCTTCAGCACGGCTGTCACATATGCATCCTCTCACCAGTGCTCTGTTTGGCGTTGCCTCGCAGTGTCAGTTTCTGGAACCTTCTGATGCTGCATTTGTTTTCCTCTGTCACCCAAGCAAGACATCTGACTGTTCTCTGCCATGTCTCTGTGGCATGTCATGACTCTGCTGTGTCACCGTGATGTGTCACATGTGTGTGGCTGCTCTCTGCTGTGTCACATGTGTGTGGCTGCTCTCTGCCGTGTCACATGTGTGTAGCTGCTCTCTATCGTGTCACATGTGTGTAGCTGCTCTCTATCGTGTCACATGTGTGTGGCTGCTCTCTGCCGTGTCACATGTGTGTGGCTGCTCTCTGCCGTGTCACATGTGTGTAGCTGCTCTCTATCGTGTCACATGTGTGTGGCTGCTCTCTGCCGTGTCACATGTGTGTGGCTGCTCTCTGCCGTGTCACATGTGTGTAGCTGCTCTCTATCGTGTCACATGTGTGTAGCTGCTCTCTATCGTGTCACATGTGTGTGGCTGCTCTCTGCCGTGTCACATGTGTGTAGCTGCTCTCTATCGTGTCACATGTGTGTGGCTGCTCTCTGCCGTGTCACATGTGTGTGGCTGCTCTCTGCCATGTCACATGTGTGTAGCTGCTCTCTATCGTGTCACATGTTTGTAGCTGCTCCCTGCTGTGTCACATGTGTGTGGCTGCTCTCTGCTGTGTCACATGTGTGTGGCTGCTCTCTGCCATGTCACATGTCTGTGGCTGCTCTCTGCCGTGTCACATGTGTGTGGCTGCTCTCTATCGTGTCACATGTGTGTGACTGCTCTCTGCCGTGTCACATGTGTGTAGCTGCTCTTTGCCATGTCACATGTGTGTGGCTGCTCTCTGCTATGTCACATGTGTGTAGCTGCTCTCTATCGTGTCACATGTTTGTAGCTGCTCTCTGCTGTGTCACATGTGTGTGGCTGCTCTCTGCCGTGTCACATGTGTGTGACTGCTCTCTGCCGTGTCACATGTGTGTAGCTGCTCTTTGCCATGTCACATGTGTGTGGCTGCTCTCTCTGTCATGTCACATGTTTGTAGCTGCTCTCTGCCGTGTCACATGCGTGTGGCTGCTCTCTGCCATGTCACATGTGTGTAGCTGCTCTCTGCCGTGTCACATGTGTGTGGCTGCTCTCTGCCGTGTCACATGTGTGTGGCTGCTCTCTTCCTTGTGGAATAATAACCAGGGGAGGGTCCTGGGGTGCAGGCTCCTGGGGAGGCCTGTGTCCCCACACTGGAGGAGGGGCCATGCAGCAGTGACCCTGTCCCGCCATGCCAGTGACCCCCAGGGGACTCAGCAGGGAGCCCAGGAAACACACAGGGCCTGGTGGGTGGGGGGCTGTGCCAGGCAGCAAGTGCCCGAGCTGACACGCTAGTGCTGAGGCCCATGGCCCAGCCGCGGTGCCTTTCCCAGGGAAGGGTCCACAGTAGCAGACCCCAGCCACAGCCCGGGGAGGTCAGGGTGGAGGTGTAGGGGCTGGGTCCTGGGCTCGGGTGCCCACAGTTCTGGTGGACACGGTGCAGGGAGGGCCACTCAGTGAGGCCGCAGACCCTTGATCACCGTTTGTCCCAGCTCGGCCTGCCAGTGACTCCTTCTCGTCCCCCTGGGCCACGCCCCTGCGTCTCTACGGTCATTTCCCTCATTCCTGCCCTCAAGCGGCGGTCGGGCCTGGTCATCGCTCAGCAACCTAAAAAGTCACCCCTGGGGCCGGAGCGACAGCACAGCAGGGAGGGCGTTTGCCTTGCATGCAGCCAACCCGGGTTCAATCCCCAGCATCCCAAATGGTCCCCGAGCACCGCCAGGAGTAATTCCTGAGTGCAGAGCCAGGAGGAACCCCTGAGCATTGCCAGGTGTGACCCAAAAAGCAAGAAACAAACAAACAAAAAAGTCATCCCTGTTGGGAGAGATCAAGGCCAAAGTCCATCGCTGGGAGCGGTCAGTGCTGCCCTGTGGCCGGACCCCGTGGCGGCACACGGGCTGCCTACTGTCCTGGGGCTGCCTACTGTCCTGGGAGGCCCGGCTCTGCCCCTGTCCAGGTGGCAAGGCTGCCATGGCGCACCGGGGGTTGTGACTGTCGTACCCCTCGCATGGCAGAGCCTGAGCTTGGGGTCCTGGGCAGACTCCCCCAGACTCGGGAGCCCGCCGCCAGGCTCCGCACGGCGGGCCCTCCCTTTCTTTCTCTGGGGCCCCCTCTGAGGACACCCAGGCTCATAAACTCTTCCAGTGCAGTCCACTTTATTTCAATAAGGCAGTTCACTGTCTTCACTGTCTTCCTGTAGATCATCGATTACTCGGCGGTTCATCAGTAGCATCTCCATACGTCCTGTCACATGCGAGATAGCCCAAGGGCATCTGCCCACTCCAGGAACATAAAGAGCCTCCAACCATTCCATCATGTCAAGGGAATGAGGTCTATAATTGTTACTGGTATTTGGCATGTCAAATATGACACGGGTAGCTTGCCAGGCTCTGCCGTGTGGGTGGGATTCTCTTGTAGTCACCTCAAAAGGCAGTTAAGAACTTAAAAAAAGCAAACAACAACAATAACAACAACAAAATAATAAACTCCAAGACAGAAGACATTCAATTGCATCTTGTCGGCTCGGGGGGCCTCAAATCCATTTCATTTCCTGAGCGTGTAATCTCAGATAAGCTTCATATCCTGACCACCGGACGTGCGTTTCAGTTTAATAACACCAGGAACGCCGAGAGCCAGCAGTGCTCAGGGCCGTGAGGCCTGCGGCCGATGGTTCTCAGGGGATTGTGTGGCTGGGGGTCAAATGGATCAGCGCGTGCAAGGCTTGTGCCTCAGCCCCCGTGTTATCCTCCCCAGCCCCTAAAGTGCTCCATCGTCCCGGACCAGGGCCCGTGAGGGGAACTCTCGAAAGGCCTGACAAGGCATCAATAAACACCGCGTCTCTTTTTGCAGTTTCTTTAAAAGAAGGGCTCTGAGGAGGTGGGTGAAATGTCCAGCGTGCCACGAGCTCAGTGTTTGCTCTGCTCTGAGAGGCTTTCTCTGGTGACCCCTCAAAGAAAGGCTCATTTGAGTTTGAGGATGGCGGGAGGGAGCACCCTGAAGCTGAGGATGGCGGGGGGAGCACCCTGAAGCTGAGGATGGCGGGAGGGAGCACCCTGAAGCCCCAACGAGGGTCTCGACGTGCAGCTTGTCTGAAGAGCAGATTGGACCTTCCAGCTGGAGCCAGTCAACTTGCACCAACCCAGCTGGGAATTCTCGGTGCTTAGAACCAACGACAGTGAACTGCATGCTGGGAAAGCAAGAAGGACTCTCGTACCATTTGTCTGCCCAGGAGAGTGCAGGGTGGAGCGGCAGGTGCCCCTGGGGTGGGGTGGGGCGCTGAAGGAGGGTGTAGGGGAGCTCAGCCCTCACTGCAGCTCTGGGCCCATGCTATGGTGTGTCCCACCTCACCTTCCTGTCTGCTTTCCAGGCCAGCTGACCCTTGCTGTCCAGAGCGTTCGGGCTTCCCCTTTTGTTTTCAGTGCTTTATGCAGCCTTCCCTTGACCTCTGTGGTTTGTTTCTTGTGCCTGGTAAAATAAAATCGGGCCAGTTCAGAGAAAGGGGATGAAGCTTCTCGGAGGAGCCTCGCTCCTGACACGGCGTGAGCCCAGCCAGTGCCTTTGGCCGCTGTTTACTCTGTGCTGGCGTCATGGGCGCAGTCGGAGAGAGCTGGGCAGATTTTCTCTCCTAATGCTTCCTGTTCATTCCATTCATGTGGGCTCGTCATAGTTTGGTCAAGCGGAGCTGTGTTTCAACACTGTTTTGGTCTGTGGTTAGATGATGTATTTGCTTCTAAAAGCTCAGAAATGCCGACAGCCCGCCCGCCCGTTTTGCCCCATTGCCCCTGCAGGGATGGGCCTCCAGCGGGGACTTGCCTGTGTGACGTCTTCTCTGAAATGCTCTTGCCACATGGCGAAATTCACTCCACCCTCAGCACCAGCGTGGTGCTGGGGCTCCCTCCACGCCACCCTCACCACCAGCTTGGCTCTGGGGCTCCCTGAGCTGACCTTGGGACTCCTAAGGTGTGCGGGCTCAGAGGCCTTGTGCTCTGCTGTACTGGGGTGAGTTTCTGCTTCTTGGACTGTCCTTAGCGCACGGGCTACTGGCCACTTCCAGTTGTGGTGTAAACATTTCATTTATGCCAGAGACAGTACAGTGGGTCAGGCTGTAATACCTTGCATGCAGCCAACCCGTTCAATCCCCAGTACAGCATATGGTCCCCCAAGCTCTGCTAAGAGTAAACCCCAAGCACTGCCAGGTGCGGCCCCCAGCCCAGTTTCAATTTAAGAAATACGGACTTTTGTTTGAATGTGGGCGCTTTTAGGCCAACAGACTCATTCATTCGTCAGCTCTTTAGCGAGGACGGGGCATTGTGCCAGGCGTGTGCACACACCTCGACGAGGCCCACGTCTGCTCCCTACGCTCAGTGGGCTTGTGTTTGAGGAAGGGTGACAGTGCGGCAACCATGTGGGACATGCCAGCATAAGGCAGCCGTGGCTGCTGGAGAGAGAGCACCTGGGCCCCGGCGGTGTAGACCGTGAGCTGGGGAGGCTGGGCTGTGCACAGGAAGTCAAGGAAGGCATCGGGCGTTAACCCTGAGCAGAGCTATGGGGGGGCTGCAACGTTTGCATGGCTGGAGTCCAGGCAGCAGGAGGTCGGCACATGAAGGGCGAGAGGGTCAGCGTGAGTCTAAAGTCAGTGAAACAGGAGGCTGAGGAAAGAGAGAGGCAGAGAGAAAAGAGAAGAGAGGGAGAAGAGAGAGAGGAGAGAAATAGGAGAGGAGAGAGAAAAGAGAGGAGAAAGGAGAAAGAGAGAGGGGGAAAGAGAGAGAGATGGAGAGGCGAGAGAAGGCAGAGAGAGCAAGAGCGGTCAGTGGGTCAGCTAGTCTCTGTGGCGAGCCCAGCTTGTGCTGGTCCTAGCGGGAGTTACTTTCATTCCTTCACGTATTTGTTTGAAGCAACCGTAACTTATAATACTATCTACGGTTGGGTTCTGTGCACACAGTGTCCCAACCCCACGGCCACCAACAGAGTGTCCACTTCTTTCCACCACTGTCCCAGAGTGCCCCCCAACCAAGGCCCCCTGCCTCCCAGCCTTGGTAAGTTCTTTAAGCTGGTTCTTGTGTTATTTTTTATTACTACAGTTCAGGTAACAGGGATGCAATTGTGTGTTCAGCTTTGTGGCATTGCTGTACAGCATTACTGGCCCCCACCCTCCACCTCCGAGGTGCCCATGACCCCCAACACTGTCCCTCTACCGCCTCTGGGCCCTCTCAACTCCTTCCACCATCCCTTGTTGATGGAGTCATGGACTTGGTGTTCACTGATCCCATAGTGTTGCCCTTCACCTCAGAGGTGCCACCTACGCTCCCTGTTACTTCCTGTCAACCTTTTCATCACCCCCACCCCGCCCCGGAAACCCGGCCCTCTCAGCCCGTATTCCAGTATCAGGTTTATTATTGATCGACACTGCCCACACATCTCTGTAAACCACGGGGAAGTGAGATCATCCCGGATCCACCTCCCGCTGCCGCAGTCCTCCACCCTGCCTGACTTCCCAGCCCCCATTCCATAAAGTTGCCACAAACCACGTGAAGGAACTCGCTTTTGGAAGCCACACCAGCCACTGTGTGGACAGCGTTGTGTAGCAGACACAGAGAGTTCAGGACGAAGCAGACTCTCGCGAGATCCGGGCATTGGTTGGGAGCAGTGATGGTGGTCAGTGGGACCAGCGGACGGGGTTGTGCTGTGTGGTCCCCAGGGGAGCAAGCCTGCCCTCACCATCCAGTTAGAGCTGTTCTGTGCCCAGAGCCCTGACACCAAGCACATCTGAGCCACACTCCTTGTGTGCGCAGACTGTGAGCAGGGACTACGGCGTTGACAGGTGGAAGCTTCTTTAAATGCGGCCCGTTTCCAGGGCAGAATCAAACCTCTCTTGGCTTTGTACCTGTTACCTTTCGAAACAGCTCTCCCTAGCAGCCGCTCAAACCTGCGGCAGATGTTCCTTAGAAAAGTAAACCCAGCAGAGATTTGCAGGAGGAAAAGACCCTTCCTGTGGCAGGCTCACTGCCCAGCTCATGATTGTGTATTGAAGGCAGGCTGGAACATACAGTTTCTTCCTTGGGACAGTGGCCCTCGGCCCGGCCAGGACAGCAGATGCTCAAAAGGGAAGTTTTAGAAAGGAAAAGGATGGGTTTAGATTTTCTCTCTGGTTGTGATTTTCGATCATTTTCTTGTAGAGATAACACTGGCGTTGGGTGCATTCACCGTGTACTTCCTGTTTCCGTTAGGTGTTATTATTCCTTCCTTCCTACAGAGCTACTTATCTATTTTCCTCTGCAAGATAATAATGATAGTTTCACGCTCTTAGTGCTTTCTAAATTGTGCTAAGAGAATCACGCTGCTGCTTTAGGATCCCTGTGTAAAAACTATGTACAACTGTGGAAACATGTTCGGGTGTGAGCTCTTGTTCTTCACGGCTGCCATCCTCAACCCTTCTCAACTCTGACCCCTTTCTAAACCTGTTTCCATCCTGTGGCCCCCCCACCCTAACACTTGGCCCCTAGCCATGTCGTGGACCCCATTTATGTGGCCCCCTTGGGCTGTCCAGGCAGTGGCAAGAGGGTTGCTTCCGGGTACGGGAGTGGGCTCAGATCCACTTGGCTGCATGGAAACCTCGGCGCTGACTTCACATGGGGGTAGCTCTTGTTGGTGTCGGTAGCTCCAGGGTCTATGTGCTGAGGTTTGGGGGTGTCCCATTGCTTGCACCTGCTCCCTGTTGGGGTAGTGTTCATGGCATGCAGAGGCGCAAGGCTTTTTCTATTTCTTAATTTCCCTGGACTAGGTACCAGTGCTGTCTATGTAATTTGTTCTTCCATATGAGCATTATTATGGCAGAGTTTGCAGTTATGACTGATGGCTTTCATTGTGCAGAAGGAGAAGCTGAGATTCAGAGAGGTTAATTAACTTGCCTAGGTCACACAGCTCATTACGGAGTCAGAGCTGAGGTGTTCTTAGCTCTGCCAGTGAGGATCTAGAAGGGGGTTTAGAAAGTGCCAGGAAGATAGTACAGCTCACTCCTGGCTCTGACTCAGGAATTACTCCTGGTGGTGCTCAGGGGGTCATATGGGATGCTGGGGATCGAACCCAGGTCGACTGTGTGTAAGGCAACCCCCTTCCCCACTGTGCTATCCCTATGGCCCCATAAGGACAATTTAAACATAAGAACAGCCTGTTTGTCTGGCCTGAGCCCTCTGTTCCCGAACTGCTTTCTAAGAAGACTGTTGGTCTCCATAGGCCCATATACAGGAAGGAGAGAAGTGCCGGTCTGACTGTCTGTCTGTCTGTCTCTCACTCAGCGTGGCTCTCCAAAGGGAACTTCATGCCCCTCTCTGCTTGCTAGCACAGCCCTGTTGGCCACCATACTCTTCTGCTTCTTCAAGGCCATCTCTTGCCCTCCGGGGCCTCTGCCTGATGCTGTGTGGCCAGCTTGTGAGGCGGCACATGGATCCAGCCCACTGGCTGAAATCTTGTGCCTTCCCTACTCTGGGCGTGCTTCGTCTGGGTGTTGTGAGGCGTGAGTGTGGGCTTGGGAGGTGACGGGCAGCCGCGTTCCATCCATCCCCACCCCAACTTTTGGCTTCTTTCTCCTTTCATGGCACTCTCAGTTATTTCAAACTCTGGGGCATAAAATTTGGTGTAGCCAGATTCCAGAGAGAAGCCTTCGGGGTCTGGGGCTGTGCACAGGCTGCTTCACGTTTCCGTGAAAAGCGCCGTGTCTAGGGGAGTCGACCACCTGGTCTAGCCCCCTGTGTGGACCGTCTGTCTCCTCCTTTGGCCTTTTGCAGAGGGCTGTGTGTTGGAAACCAAGCCTGCCATGCCTCTGTATGGGCACTGGGCCTCCCTCTCACTCCAGGCTGGCCATGTCCTTCATGGCTCAGGGCTTCGTTCCAAAAGGAAAGCCAGAGGGAACAGCGGCGTGACAGCGTCGTATGCTGGAGTATGGCCAGGAGCAGGATGATGCTAATTTAGTTCTAGCCTGTTTTGGGGATTTTTGGGTCACCCTCGGTGGTTGCTCGGGGCTAAGTCCTGGCTCTGTGCCAGCTGCCTGGCCCTGCCACCCGTGAGGCCCAGCTCTCCCGGGGAGGCCCTTTTTGGAAAACCTCAGAGTCCACGGAGTCTAAATGTGGTTCAGGAAAGCAGGAGCTTGTTTTGGGGTGCCTATAACCAACACGTGTCACTCACGTTTGGAAAATCACCTAATTGGGGGGCAGAGGACGAGGGGGTCCGGCAGCAGGACAGTGCGGGGCACTGCAGTTGGGAGTGGGCGGCAGTGGCTCTGCCCACGGTGAGGACACTTGCAAACACCATGGGCACAGGCCATCTCCACGACGGGAACATAGAATTAGCATGTGCGGTGGTAGCGGTTCTAACATGAATGACGGTCTAAAACGGGTCTCTGAAGAAGCGGAGAACAAAGAACCCTGTGATTAGAGTCTCATCCGGCACCTCTCAGCCTACCAATATGCTGTGCCACGGGGGGCCTGAGAATCCATGAAACTTGGAATTGTGGGAGCCACAGTCTGGCTGCGGCTTCCTGGGGGGGCTCCACAAGGCCCCCTCCACTGCCCGTGGTCAGCAGCAACCTGACCTCGCCAGAGAGACGGTGCAGTGGCAAGGCATTTGCCTTGCGGGCAGCCAACTGTGCTTCTGTCTTTACCATCACACACGGTCCCAGGAGTGACCCCTGGGCACAGCAGTGTATGCTCCCCCACCCCACCCCCCCACCCCCCGCAAAAAAGAAGCAGCCACACCTGAGAAATCTGTCTGGGACCTCCCAACATTTCCAAGATCTCTCTTCTGGCTACTGTGAAGACCACCCCAACTCTATCTCTGTCTCTCTCCCTCCCTCTCTCTTCTCTCTCTCCCTCTCTCCTTCTCTTTCTCTCCCTCCCTCTCTCTCTCCCTCTTTCCCTCCCTCTCTTTTTCCTCCCTCTCTCTCCCTCTCTCTTTCTCTCCCTCTCTCTCTCCCTCTCTCTCTCTTTCTCTCTCTCCCCTCCTTCCCTCTCTTTCTCCCTCCCTCTCCCTTCCTCTCTCTCCATCTCTCTCCCTCTCTCTTTCTCTCTGTCTCTCCCTTTTCCCTCTCTCTCTCTTTCCCTCTTCCTCCCTCCCTCCCTCTCTCCTTTTCTTTCTCTCCCTTCCTCCCTCTCTCTCCCTCTTTCCCTCCCTCTCTCTTTCTCCTTCTCCCTCTCCTTCTCTCTCCCCCTCTCTCTTTCTCTCTCCCTCCGCCCTCTCTCTCCCTCTCTTTCTCTCTCCTCCCTCTCTCTTTCTCTCCCTTTCTCTTTCCCTCTCTCTCCCTTTCCCTCCCTCCCTCCCTCCCTCCCTCCCTCTCTCTCTCCCTTCCTCTCTCTTTCTCCCCCACTGTGCTTTGATTTCTTTTTTTTTTTTACACCCTCATTATCTATTCTGCCATTTGGGTACCTTGGTTGTTTTTATCTCTTGATTATTGTTCAAAAACTTGCAATGAATGGAAGCGGGCAGATATATTTTCAAATCGTGGAGAATAGGCCGCCAGTGCTGCTGGCCATCCACTGTCTGAAAGTGGCACAAGCAATCATTGAGTCAGGACTGGAAATCCGGACCGTGGATGCTGAGGCTTGTTTGGCCACTGAGACAGTTTCAGGGATGGGAAAAGTCTGACTCTTCTCCCTGCCACTTGCTCTCTGGCAGGGCCTGGGCTTGGTGGCATTTTAAATTCGACTCCAAACCTCCTGCCAAGAACTGAGGACCCCACCCCCAATCTCCCCCCACCTCCAGTTCCCCTTCACAACCCCTCACACAAGCAAAGTGGATCACTTGGGCCTTTTACACATGGTGATTTGGATGCGTGGATTTTGTAGCTTCAGATTCCCAAGTTCTTTACCTGGAACAGGTTTGTCGAGAAGCCTCGGATTCACAGTAATGATGCTTGTGACCATCTCACATCTGGGACAGCCAGCGGCGAGGCTGAGGCCAAGGCCCTGAGCCCTCTGAGCTCATTGGCATGAACCCGGAGTTCTCTGTCCACGCAGAAGCCCTGCAGGCCTCAGTCAGAGGCTATGAGTGTGGCCCAGCCCGTGGCGCTGTGTCCTGCTGGAACCCGCAGGGACCACGTCCCATTTCTTGGTTGCTGTGCGCCTCCTGGGTGGGTGATGCCTTACTTGATCCCCTGCAGCTCTCAGGTCGGTGATGGGACGGCTGGGATCTCCGTGCACCCCCTGGGTATTTGATGGCACTGAGAGTACTTTTCAGTATCTAGGGATGTACGGGGAGCCCCCACCCCATCTTTATCTCTGCTTTCCCCTCCCACCTTTCTCTTGTTCTGTTTCCCCTTGTGGTCCTGAATCCGTTGCTTCCCCTCCTCCTCCTGCTGATAGTCCCGGCAGACACACCATCACATGCAGTGGCTAAGGTGGGGGTCTTGTAGGGGATGCAAGTCCTGGGCATTTGGGGAAAAAGTCCTTATTTTCCCCATTCCAGAATTATGAGGGGATGTTTGTAAGCCATTCTCTCCCTCTGTCTCCAGTCACGTGTTATCTTTGCTCTGCAATGGTGCATTTACTCCGGAGGATGTGATTACGGGACACATCATAAGATGAATGTTGCTCGCGTCTGGGCCTGTAGATGAAAAGTGCATTTATTTCACCATGACTCATATGAAGAGGGACAGGACCATTTCTATTCCAACCTTTGCGGCTTTGCTCCCTTACAAGGTGACTCTGCGGTTCCTTCAGACTGTGAGTCACTGGCTCGCATCATTCTCTTTCATGACATTGACCTTAGGTATCATGGAGCAAGATTCTGAAACTGGAAGGAGTAGAGCTGAACCCACTGTCCTGAAACCGAGAAGCGTCCGGCAGGCCTCATCCTGGGGCAGCACCTCGGCCTCTTCCTGCGGGAGCCTCAGTCATGGGCCTCGTTTCTGTGCCTAAAGAAGGGTCATCCTCACACTTGTGCCCACACAGATCCAGGGCAGGACAGAAATCCCACGCTGGCCAGGGTGCTATGGCAGGGCGTGACATACGATGAAGCGGAGCCTGTTTCTGGTGGGTTCCCATCGGAGGTGTTGGTTTGGTGTTGAGAAAGATTCAGTGCCACGTAAGCTCACCACTGGCCCTGCTCTCCCGATTCACGACTAGATCTCCCATGAGATGCAAGCCAAGCAGTTAAAATTCATAGACACACCCGTCTCCCCAGCTGAGAACTCCAGGAGGGGCGGGCTAAGTCCCTGTCCTATAGAAGCCCCACAGCCACACACCCCCCCCATCACAGCCGTCACGCCGGGGCTCCAACACCACCACTTTACTAACGCTCTCTGCAAGGACAGCAAACTGCAAAATAATAAAGGTACCACGGTGCCCAGGCTGAGAACTTTGGGGTCTTTTCAACTTATTGAACCAAGACCATACATTCTAAAGTATTGGTCACGTATGTGGCTGCATGACACTTCCAAATTCATCAATACTGAAATTCTAGTCAGAGCACCTCAAATTATATGAGAAAGTAGCATAGAAGCCAACTAAACTCTACAAAGCGAAAGCAATAACCCCGAAGGCTCAGCTACAGCAAACAGCTCAGTAAACCCCCCAGACAAGGACTTAACAGCTGCATCATCAGATATAACGCTTTCCACATATTTTCTTTTACTGAGGTATTTCTGGTAATCCCTTTAGCCATTTAATTGCAGCAAGCAATGTAAAATAAATTATTCTGTGCCTGCGGAGGGGGCAGGCTTGGGGGGTGGTTTGGTAAGTGGGGACAGTGGTGGAAGGAAGGTCACTCTGGCAAGGGATTGGTGTTGGAATAGTGAAAGCCTGTAACAACTGTATTAGGCACAACTTTGTAAACCACAATGTTTAAATAAGGTATCTTATTTACAAAAAATATATATGTTATCCTAGTGGGCTACTAACTCTTGGCCCCACTATAATGCCTCTACTCAGCCTTGTAAGTTTGTTTTTAGCTGGGGCCTCTGAAGCCCGTAGAGGGCCCCAGGGGTGCCGTTGGTTATTCTCCCTAAGTGCTCCTTTAGTTCAGTGCAGGCACTCGAGAAGGGGAAACTGCTTGAGCGCTGCAGTGCGGGAGGTACCCAGGCCAGCCCGAAGTGCTGCCAGCCCGGGGGCCACCCCAGCCTCCAGGGACGCACCTGGCAATGCTGTGCGGGAAATTGCACCCTAACCGCTGTACTATCTCCGGGCCCCTGCTTTGTTTGTAAATAAAGCTGGTTTGTCCCCTTCGGGAATACAGAGATCTAGCAAACCAGCAGTGAAGTCCTCCCGGCGGAAATGTTTAAGAAGTGCGTGCGGTCCCAGTGTCTCCACCCCAGGCATCCGGTTCATGTTGAGTTCGTCCGTGTGCCGTGGCCTCTAAGGGAAAGCAGAGGGTGCATTGTGTGATATCAGCATCTTATCGGATGATAAACTCATTTCATGACAGCAGTCCAATTGCTCGGTCTCGGGGTCGAGCTCCCAGCCGACAGGGCCAGCTTTCACGTAGAAGCATCAGGACACAAATAATCCCTTGGCCTAAATGGTTTTCACTTTGCAAGAAGGTTGCTGCTGGCCCTGAAACCTCCCTCCCGTCTTGTGCCAGTGCGGTGGACTCATTAATACCTGGAAGGGCGTTCTTGGCCCCGAGCAGACCATGAGGGGATGCAGTTCGACCATCAGCATTTAATATCCTTCCCAGAGCCAACTTGCCCGCGGTGTCGAGGGCAGGGGCTGCTGATAAAGCCTTTCTCCTGCTCGCTTTCATGCTGCTAAATCAGCTCCTGTCTTTCATGTTAGGAAAATGCAGCCTCCAACACGATCTGTCTCCTGCGTTCTCGTTCCATTAGACTTCATGGGGACGAAGACTCCTCTCCCCGAGGTGGCTTGTAGGTCACCACCCTTTGAGTGGACTCACGCGGGGTTTATAGCTTTGGCAGCAGCATCACTGTGATCCTGGAATAAATCTGGGCCCTGGGGAGGGAGGCCCCAGAGGCGCCGCCCAGGACTGGATGCCACAGCCACGCAGGAGAGGGCTAGAGCCCTTTGCTGCCCCATCCCAGGTCAGAGAAAGGTGCGGGCGTGTTCTGTGTCGCTTCTGGGGGCTTAGGGCCTATGTTTGGAAATTTGGGGTGGGTTGGCAGGAGTCTCCGCCCTGCTTGTTTTTGGGGTGTGAGCCCCATGTATGGAGATGATCTCCTCCATACATGCTAGTCACTCTAGGGGGTGGGCTGTGGTAGAGGTTCTTGCAGGGAGAGAAATCTGAGGAGGGCTGAGGGGTCAGCTCTGGACAGGAACAGGGTGTCTGGCTGCGTCCTTGTCCCCAGAAAGTTTCCTCATGGCTGCTGGAGTCTGTTGGCTCAGAGAAACAGAGACTCCTCCGTCCCCTCCACATCCCCCCACCACACACACACACACACACACACACACACACACACACACACACACACACACGCTTTAAGAAGGACACGCTGCAGGGCCGGGCAATAGCACAGCAGGGAGGGCGTTTGCCTTGCACGTGGCCTACCTGGGTTCGATCCCCAGCATCCCATATGGTCCCCTCCGCACTGCCAGGAGTAATTCCTGAGCAAAGAGCCGGGAGAAACCCCTGAGCATTGCCGGGTGTGACCCAAAAAGGCAAAAAAATTAAAAAGAAGGACACGCTGCAGGTCAGACAGGGTCAGGGCCAGAGTTTCGCTGTGGCCTGGGCATCTGCATCCAATCGCTTCCGGCAGACCTTGGGGTCACTTCTGGAAGACTGCGGGGGTCATTTCCAACAGACCATCTGGTCACTTTCAGCAGCCCTCGTACCTGTGAGTTCCTGTTGCCGGCTCTCCCTGAGAAACCAGTCACCCCCGTTGAGTTTTCCCGCCAGGGAGGAGGCAGGTCAGGAGAAAAGGGAGGCCGGAGGGTCCCTGTGACCCTGTGACAGGATGGACCCTCTTCCCCACTCCAGTCCTGTGACTTAAACCACAGCCGCAGTTTCTGCCAGGTGGAGGCGCTGGCGGGCGCGTTCAGCTGCGATCCACCCCCAGACTGGATCTAATGCTGAGTGTGAGGCTTTGACCAGGACAGTGGACAGCCCCAGGGTGGGGGCAGAGGGGCCTCCTGCGGAACAGCCATGACTGCCCACTGCCCGCTGCCCTGAGCAGCCTGGGCCGGGAGGGACCACAGCTTGCTCCCCGCTGAGTTGGTCCTGGGCTCCCCTTCACCCTGAGCATGTACAATGGGGGTATGTACACCACGGGCACATACAGTGGGGGAGCTACCACTGACCAGTGATGTTCGGTCAGATCCGGGTACTTCTCCCCACGGGAAAACATCCCAACCCAAACACTTCTAAGTCGCCATCACAGGAGGGCTCAGCCGGCAGCCAAGGGGAGCGGAGTCGAGCACCAGTGCCGGGCACTGGGGCCAGTGCGGCTGGTCAGCCCTACACTGGCCGCTGTGCCCTGGCTGCTACATGGCCTCTGACCTCTGTGCCTTCGTTTGCTCTCAGACCCATGATGAGGAAGAGGGAAACGTTTTCAGCTCTTCTCTCCCTGGTGCTAGCAGGCATTCTTGCATTGAAGTCCCTTTGACTGGGGTCAGTTTGGTGCCTTCATTGAGGACTGTCCTTATTGTGATTTCCTGGAAGCTTCTCGGGGTAGTACAGTGGAAGGTGGCTTATCGTGTGACCTGTAAGAATGACAAAGAAAATGTTCTGTGTTAGGTGCTGTGGTATTTCAAGCCCAGGAATGCTTGAGCCTAAGACACATGTACACCCGGCAGAGTAGAAACCAGCTTTCCCGTTGTGCGAGGCCGCTGCCTGTTGCGACTTACCTCCAAACTACCACAAATATTCTACCCACCCCTCTGAGAGAGTCCCACAAAGTAATGAGAATATAGTGCCCGCATGGCAGAGCCTGGCAAGCTGTCCGATGCGTGTTCGATATGCCAAATCCAGTAACAAAAATGTTTATTTTCCTGACACCGAAAGAGCCCTTAATACGGCAGCAGTAAGAAAGGCAAACAAGCAGTGCCTGATAAAATTTCAAGGCTGTCCTAGGCTGCCAAAAGCGAAGAAGGACTAAAATGACTGTCTGTACTTTCAATGCACGTACACTGGCAGCGGAAGCATATATTGAGGATCTGATGCTGCAAGCAAGAAAGATCAAGTGCGACATCATTGGTCTGACTGAGACGAGGAGGCGTCAGTCGCATCATGCTGTATTTGACACCGGAGAAGAATTGTTCCTTGGAACATGTGATGAAAGAGGCGTCGGTGGCGTTGGTGTCCTTGTCAACACGAACATGGCTGTCAACATTGATTCATTTGAATGCCTAACAAACCGAATAGGACGATTACACTTGAGGAGATGTGGCCCACTGCCAGCAATTTCTATCTTTATTGTCTATGCACCAACATCCACATACAAAGAAGATGAAATTGAGAAATTCTACATGGAATTGGAGGAGTTCTATAAAAAGATCACACCTTCTACAAGATCATAGTCGGTGATTTTAATGCCAAGATAGGACCGAGAAGATCGGCTGAAGAACTCCACATCGGGACCCATGGCCTAGAATGGAACGAACAAGGTGAGAGACTATCTGAGTTCATCATGTCCACCAAGACTATTCATGGGAACTCACAGTTTCAGAAAGCTGAAGTGAAACGTTGGACATGGGAATCTCCTGGCGGACAGTTCCACAATGAAATTGACCACATCATCTTCAATCGACGGTTTTGTCTGACCGATGTTGCTGTCGTCCCCAAATTCCACACAGGATCGGACCACCGTCTCCCTTCGTGCAAAATTCTACTTCCCACAACGGGGAGAAAAGGCTGCAATGTTTAAGAAGAGAACTCCCAGAACGACCACCAACTGGGCACTCTTTGGCACCATTGCGGCAACATGGGAAGATACCATCATTGATGACATCGATGAAGAATACAACCGACTGGTTCAGCACCTCCATGATTGTGCGAAGAATGCCGAGAGAGAGAAAGACACAAAAGGACGCTTGTCTTCAGAAACTCTTGAGCTCATTCGCCAACGTGGCAAGGCGCGAGCCTCAGGAGACCTAATGCTAACGTCCAAGCTTGCTAAACAGTGCAGAGAAGCGATAAAAGCAGACCTCAAAGACAGAAGAGCAGAAATACTGGAAGATGCATCAGAAGCTGGGAAAAGTATTCGCACTGCCCGCCTGTCCTTCGCCAACTATAAGACCAAGATGACTGCCCTCCGATGCCCTGATGGATCTATCACATCTTCCAGAAAGGCAATGGAGAAGATTATCCAGGACTTCTACTCAAATCTCTTTGATAGCCACATCCACCTGCCCACATACCAAATTCCACAGGATGGATATGTCATTCCCAACGTTCTCCCTTCTGAAATCCGACATGCCATCTCATCGGTAAAGAAGGGAACAGCACCAGGCCCAGACAAAGTCAGACCCGAACATCTGAAGAATCTGCCGTCGGTACTCATCAATACACTAGCTCGGCTCTTCACACGCTACCTGTCCGAATGCAAGGTGCCCTCCCAATGGAAAACCAGCAGGACAGTTCTACTGTTCAAGAAGGGAGACATTCATGACATCGGCAACTATCACCCCATCTGCCTGTTGTCTGTCATCTACAAGCTGTTTACACGATTCATCCTGAACAGGATTAGCAGAACACTAGATGAAGGTCAACCATGCGAGCAAGCAGGCTTCCGCAAAGGATTCAGCACAATCGACCATATCCACACAGTAACCAAGCTCATTGAGGTTTGTAGGGAGTACAAGATGCCACTCTGTCTCACGTTCATTGATTTACAGAAAGCCTTGGATTCTGTGGAGACTGAAGCAGTCATCGAAGCCCTAGTCAAACAGGGTGTTCAAACCCAATACATCAAGATCCTTCGTGAGCTGTATTACGGATTCACCACCAGGATCTCACCATTCTACAAAGAAGTGATCATTAATGTCAAAAGATGGGTTCGACAGGGTGATACCAGCTCACCAAAACTCTTCAGTGCCACCCTCGAGAACATCATGAGACAATTAGAATGGGAAGGAATGGGAGTGAAGATAGATGGTCGGCAACTACACCACCTCCGCTTCGCTGATGACATCGTTCTAATAACACCAAACATTAGCCAAGCTACACAAATGCTGGCTGACTTTGACCGAGAATGTGGAAAGGTAGGTCTACAGCTGAATCTGAAGAAAACTATGTTCATGAGAAATGAACTAGTTCCAGAGGCCCCATTCACTCTCAATGGAACAAACATCTCTGAATGCAGCAGTTATGTGTACCTAGGTCGAGAAGTCAACATGATGAATGACCTAAAACCTGAGCTGCGCAGGAGGAAGAGAGCGGCATGGAATGCCTTCAAAGGCATCGAAGAAATAGCTAAAAGGACAAAGAACCTCCGGCTCCGGGCACATCTCTTCGACTCCACCATTCTCCCTGCATTAACATACGCCTCAGAGACCTGGGCCCTACGAAAGCAGGATGAGAATGCTATCCGGGTCTCCCAGAGAGGCATCGAAAGAGCTATGCTTGGAATATCACGCCTCACTCAAGTGAGAGAAGGAATCGGAGTTCTGACCTCCGTCGCTATTCCAGAATCAGGGACGCTGTCTCGTTTGCCAAGGCATCGAAAATCAGATGGGCTGGACATGTAATGCGATTTGGAGACAACCGCTGGACTAGAGCCGTTACCGACTGGATCCCACGGGATGTCAAAAGATCACGTGGCCGCCCACCTACAAGATGGTCAGACTTCCTTGTTAAGACCCTGAAGGAATGGTTTGAGGCTCTTCATATTCCTGAATCAACCAGATGCCATTGGGCTACATTGGCACGTGATAGGGTCCAATGGAAATGTTACTGGCGACCGCTCGAGCAAATCGATGAATAACTGGGATTCAAGTGATCAAGTGATCAAGTTAGGTGCTGTGGCTTTGATTATTGTCAAAGGTCACATTCTTCCCGTAAGCCCAGGGTCCCCCACAGGCCGGCACAGGGGCCCGGCTCTCCTCAGCAGGCCCTGGAATCGGCCCACTGGACACAACAAAGCTGCCCCACAGCTACTTAAGGAACCCAGCACCCGGCTGGCCCACGCTGGCCACCCCCTCACTCCAGCACTTTCCCTTCTGAGAGGGCCACGATCTTGAAGGACAGGCTGATGGTCACTTTCTAGCAAATTTCTAAAAGCAAAAGGGCTCACTTTCCGGCAAGACTTTGATTCCGGGCATTGTGAGTGGGCTGGAAGGGCCAGCGTGGCGGATGCAGGGATAACAGGCCGAGTGGGGGACCCCAGATCCAAGCTGCTGTCCTCTGCTCCTCCCCCGCTCCTTCCCTCTGCTCCTCCCTCTACTCCTTCCCTCTGCTCCTCCCTCTGCTCCTCCCCTCCGCTCCTCCCTCTGCTCCTCCCCTCTACTCCTTCCCTCTGCTCCTCTCCTCTGCTCCTCCCCTCAGCTCTTCCCCTCTGCTCCTCCCTTTACTCCTCCCCTCCGCTCCTCCCCTCCGCTCCTCACCTCCATTCCTCCCCTCTGCTCCCACCCTCCACTCTTCCCCTCTGCTCCTCCCCTCTGCTCCTCCCTCTGCTCCTCCCTCTGCTCCTCCCCTCTACTCCTTCCCTCTGCTCCTCCCTCTGCTCCTCCCCTTTGCTCCTCCCCTCCGCTCCTCCCCTTTGCTCCTCCCTCCGCTCCTCCCCTCCATTCCTCCCCCCTCCGCTCTTCCCCTCTGCTCCTCCCCTCCGCTCCTCCCCTCTGCTCCTCCCCTCTGCTCCTCCCAGCCAAGCCCGTGGTAGACACAGGAAGGAGCATCTTCCTTCACCTGTGCAGGCAGCACTTACTAGACTCCGTGCTTTGATTGTACCTAAAGGACTTTCCACTCTCCTGCCAGGGTCTTACTCAAGGCGGGGGGGGTGGGGATTGTGGCTGCAAAGAGGAGTCCAATATCCACCCCCCAACCCCCGTTTGTCAGTATTTGGCATTGGTACATGTTTAATGGAAATCAATGGGCAAATCCACCCTGGGCTTCCGGCAGTGATTGACTTCGGTCTTCCTTTCTTTCCCCTGTTGGCAGCTGCCCGTACCTAGCGGTGAAGATCACCCCAGCCATCCCCGTGGTGGGCGGCGTCCTGTTCTTCTTTGTCATGGGGACCCTGCTGCGCACCAGCTTCAGCGACCCGGGGTCCTGCCACGTGCCACGCCTGATGAAGCCGCCGACCTGGAACGGCAAATAGGTAACTGGATAACCAGTCCCCAACCCAACCCTCACCAGGGCTGGGCCATGCTGGGCAGTGACCAGTGACCAGAGCATCCTGGAAGACTGTGTTCCCTGGGCAGTAGGTGGCCTGGGTGGGAGACAGGATGGGAACAGCCAGTGCTCAGAGAAAGTTCCAGTGATTTTGGGCTGTAAGGACTGTGCCGTACTGCCTCTGCTGGATTTGAAAATCTCATCTCATCAGTAGGCCCGATGGGGTCTTGGTTGAAGGGGGTCACCCTGCTCTTCATCGCGGGGACCTCATCATGGCGCCCTCATCGTGGCGCCCCTGAGGTGCCCCCCAGAAAGGTGACCTTGGTCTGGAAGGTTCTTTGTCTAGAAACCCGGATCGGCTTGTGTGTGAGCTGAGATGCATGCGTGCCTCATACCTTCCGCTTTCCTTGGGGGGGAAACCCCAGCAGATTTGCCAATCCCAGGGGAGGTTGGATTAGTCCTTCAGCTAATCCACAGGGGAGGTTTTCTTGTTCTCATGGACAGTGGGGCCGTGCCCAGGATGAGGGCCGCAGGGGGCAGGGAGACTGCTGTGGGCTGGAGGCGGGCATCGGCGATCAGTGGACAGAGGTTTGCTCTTGCTGTCTCCCCGGTTTCTCCCAGGCTGTGCAGGGGTGCAGGGTGGCCTGGCCCCCATTCCCATCCCTGCAGCCCAGCTCTGTCCACCCACCCTCCCACTCTGCCTCCATCCTTCAGCCTGTGCCCTGGAGCCATTGATGGGACCCCAGGGAAGGGGCCCGGGGAGGTCAGGATGGTGCAGACGCTCCGGCCACCTCTCCAGCTGCACTGGGCTCTGCTTGCTGCGATCCCTCGGTGGAGAGTGAGCCCCTCCCCCTGCCCGCCCCACATTGCACCCGGTTTCAGAGGCAGCCCTTCTCAGGCTGGGGTGAGGGTCTCCGCTCTGCAGGAAGGGAAGTTTATGGGCTGCTGCTTAGCGCCTGGGCCCTGATCTTCCCTGCAGGGGAGAATTCAGAGGTCAGCAAAGCCAGAGAATGTTGGTCAAGGATTCAGCGTGGGCTGCCCACAGGGCCGGGGTCTCTGAGGGGCTTCTCTGAGTGTGACCACCGATACACCCGAGAAAAGAGAGCTTGGCTGGAAAAAGAGACCAGGGGATTTCCCAGGGTTGGGGCACACCACCCCCACTTCGCTTTATGCAGTGATGTGTTCCTGGAGGCCTTGGCCGCATGAGGGGGGAAGGAGATTTCATAGTGAGTTCATTGCTGGGAAGACACAGACCAGGCCGAGGCAGGTTCTCTGCCCTCTGGCGCCTCCAGCCCCTGCCTGAAATCGTTCCTTCACGCGGCCCTGTGGTTCCTGGGGGGTGGGGGCCGAGGATGGTGGGTAAGGCCCAAGTGGGCACTGCCCCCGCTTCCCCCATTTGCCTCGGCGTCACCATGTGGGACCCAGGGGGCCGAAGGCAGCTTCGTCCTGGGCTCAGGGGGAATCGGGTGCTGGAGCCGCAGGGGGCCTCTTAGCCACTCACAGACTCTGAGTTACGCTTTAAAGCCTTGGGGCCAAGCACAGTAAGGCCCACCCGTGGCTCCTGCTGAGAAGCACCGTCATGCGCCAGACTTGGCAGTGATCTGCTTTCCAGAAAAGGGAAGAAAATTACAAAGAGGTGAACGGGCCAAAGTGGCAGAACCAGAGCCCCGAGCTCAGTGTCAGGCAGCGGGAGATCCGGCCTCCCAGGAAGACAGCCAGGCTGAGAGAAACCAGGGTCAGCGGCCACATCCCGCTGCGTGGGGCTGGGAGAACCTCAGAGAACCAGGCCCCTGCTGGCCCCTGCTGGCCCCTGCTAGCCCCTGGGTGTTTTCCTTTGGTGATCCTGGCTCTGCCCCAGAGCAGCCAGAATCGGAGGGAGTCCAGAGGCAATTTCCTGCGGATGCCGAGGGCAGGCAAAGTCCTGTGTGCGTGTGTGTGTGTGCGCAGTGTGTGTGTGCACGCGCACATGCATGCGTGTGTGTGTGAATGTGTGAGTGTGTGTGAGTGCGCATGTATGTGTGTGTGTGTGTGTGCGTGTGTGTGTGTGTGTGAATGTGTGAGTGTGTGTGAGTGCGCATGTGTGTGCATGTGTGTGTGTGTGTATGTGTGTGTGTGTTCTTCTTGTAGCTTTCTTTTCCAGGGATTGAGCCCAGGCCTCTGGCATGCAAGGCAGATGCTTTGCCCCTGGGCCGGGTCTCTGGCCGCTCTTTTCTCTTAAGCTTAAGAGCTCGGAGCCGTATTTTCAGCATGAAGTTTGGTGTTTATTTGATTTTTCCTGGGATCAGGGATGAGTTGGCCATATCTGGAGGTGCTCAGGGGCTATTCCTGGCTCGGGAGTGACCTCGGGGACCGTGTGCAGTAGCAGGGAGTCAAACCAGGCTACACTGCGTACAAGCAGATGCCCTGTGAGCCCGGAGACGCCACTCAGGAGGGCATTGCAGGTGAGTGAATGCACCACCCCACCCAGGAGAGGATGGAGTCTGAGAGGCGGGACATGAGCAAATCTTAAATGGGCTCAGCAAAGGCTCTTACTGAAGAACAACAGATAAAACTTTGCAAAAAGGGCCTCAGCAGCCACGTCTGGAATTCAGCAGCGTTGGGTAGCGAGTGTCCATACAAGCGGCCACCGCCACGTGACAGCTCTACTTCCAGCCGGGCCCGAAGGTGAGTGATTCCACCCAAGCATCGCGCACATCCTGTTCCAGCAGCTTCCCTGTTTGAGGGCTAGAAAGCAACTGACTTCAGCGGACTGAGGGAAGGCACAAGCACCATGAAGAAACCGATAAACAGCAGAGAAAACTGTGAGGAAGGCGGGTCTCAGGGAAGGTGAACACAGTCAACACACGCGGTCTAGAGTCTTCCAGAAGAGACGGGCACAAAGGCCAGAGTTGGGCTTGAAAGAGGAGCCTTGTCACCGGCTTCGAAATGTGAAAGACTTTAACTTTTTGAGAAAACTTAGATACTTGAGGAATTCTTAGAAAGTAATACTTACACACACATGCATGCACGCTGCAGCACACACACACACACACACACAAAACCCTTGAGAAAATAAAATAGAAAACTGGAAGAAGTCCTGAAGAGTAAAGAAATTGCGTCTGTAAACAAGTGCATTTTAATCCTCTCCTTGACACCAAACACAAAAAGTGAATTCAAAGTGAATCAGACAGAAATTGAAGAGCTAAAACTATAGAGCTTCTGAAACAAGCAGAAAGAATTTAGTGATCTTAGGCTGGGTGCACGGGACAGCGCTTGGATATGACGCCTTACAAGCAGGTCTCGTAAAGAGGGAACCGGCATAATTTCAATGTCATCAGGAGAAAAGCTTTGATGCTCAGAATACCCCACTCAGGGCAACAGACAGAAACCGAGCTTGTGGTGATGAGCCCCGGCGGTCCCTGCAGATGAGACTATGTAAGTCAGCAGACCTGAGGCCTGTACAAGAGTCAGCCAGTGTGACTTGAGAAACACGAGGAGCGGCCCCGGCTGGAGAGTTGATAGGGGTGAGGGCACGGGTCTTGCATGTGGCCAAACCTGAGTGAATCCACAGCACCATGGGATGCCTCAGCATCAGTGGATTCATTCCTGACCTCCAAGCACCAGCCCATGCCTGGGTAATGCCTGGTACCGCAGGGCGGAAGCATCCACACCAGGCCCTCACGTGAGCTGCTGGTCTGGTTGGCTGAAAACTGATGGGAAAGACAATGCCACCCCCCCCAGCCTCCTGAGCACTTGCGGGGCAGGGAGGGGGTCCCTCCTGAAAAAGACACTGCTGTGAATATGACAAGGCAAGTCACAGACTGAGAAAGTACCTTCAAACAATATAGCTAATAAACAACCATGCTCTCATATCTATAACATACAAAGATCTGGACTGCTCAGTAGTAAGACCAAGAACCCAACTGAAGGAGGAGAGAGCGTTTGAACAGGGTCCTTTCCAAAAATACAGGAGGGACCAATCAGCGCACAAGGAAGGGCTCCGCATTACTCGCATTTGGAGAAACGCAGTCAGAAGCACAACCAAGTGCACGCCTCACTGCCTCACCCACCAAAAGGACTGACCCTGGCAAATGTTGGTGAGGGTGGGGGGGCCACTGGATGCTCATGCAAGGTGGGTGGACGGACGAAGGAGTGGAGTCACATTCAGCCGCCCCACTCCAAGATGAGTGAAAACACGTCCCTGTGTGTGCATCAGCCCTGTGGCCTGAAACCAGAAACCACCCAGACCTCTATCCATGGGTGAGTACAAGGTGGTCCAGCCACATGGGGACACTCTCAAGGACTCAAAGAAGGCGCCAGGGGCCAGAGTGTTAGTACAGTGGTTGGGGTGCTTGCCTTGCACTGGGCCAACCCTTGTTTGATCCCCAACATCCCATATGGTCCCCTGAGCACCTCCAGGAGTGATTCCTGAGTGCAGAGCCAGGAGTAACCCCTGAGCATCACCAGGTGTGACCCAGAAAACTAAAAAGGAGCCAGACATGACAGCTGTTCCTGGTGACGAGCCCAACCGCCATGATGCTTAACGGAGGAAGCCAGACCAATGGCCGCCAGCTCCGGTAACTTCGCTTTCCAGCTCACGCACAGAAAGGGCTCATCTCAAGAGACAGAGCAGAGCCACCATTGCCTGGTTGTGGTAGATAGGAGAGAAGGTGCCGGAGGGAGGGAAATGGTCTAAAATGAGAGACTAAGGACAGCTGGGACCAGGGAGGCGGCCCAAAGGGCTGAGCACAGATTTTGCCTGCAGGAGGCCTGGGTTCATTGCGGGGCCCCTCTGGTCAGTTCCCGAGCACTGCAGGGAGCATCCCCTGAGCACAGAACTGGAGTGTCCCTGAGCATCACTGGGTATGGCCCCCCAAATTGAAAAGAAATGAGAGGTTGGTTAGGGGTGTACAGTCTTACACAGTCCCTGTATTGTACCTGGTGCCTGCTAAGGTGGGTAAGTTCTAGCAGAGAGGGACAGTGGAGGCCAGTGAGGAAGAGGGGAGGGATAGAAGGAAGGAGATTAACATTTGTAGTTAACGGTGATTACAGGCTTTGTTTTTTTTTTAAATATTTTATTATACCACCGTGAGATTTACAGTTACAAAGATGTTCATGTTTGGGTTTCGGTCATACAGTGTTCCAGCACCCATCCCACCAGTGCCCATTTCCCACCACCAATGTCCCCGATTCCCTCCCCCTCCCATAGCCTGTCTCTATGGCAGGTTCTTTATTTCTTTCTCTTTCTCTCTATCTCTTTCTCTTTTCCTTCCCTTACACATTGTGAATTACAATACATACTTTAAGAGGTTGTCCTTTTGCCTGTATTTAATGCTCAGTTCTAGGTTGGTATTAGCACTTTCGACAATTATTAGCACACTGATTACAGGCTTTGGATTTTTTGTTCTGTGTTCTGAACTCCCAAGCAGGAGTCATGAGTGTGTCCCAGGCAGTTCTTGTCAAGACTAGCTCAGAAAATGTCTCAGGCGAGAGCAGCAATACAGAGACAGGTCACTGGCCTTGCACGAGGCCAACCCAGTTTAGTCACCACACCCCGGATGGTCCCCTGAGGCCCACCGGGAGTGACTCCTGGTGAACATCACTGAGTCAGAAGTAGTCCCTGAGCACCGCCGGGTGTGACCCCAAAACCAAAAGAAAGATGAAAAGAAGGGGCCAGAGCGGTAGTACAGCAGGAAGGGTATTCGTGCAAGTCTGTGTTAGCCTTGCACACGACTCACCCAGGTTCTATCCCCAGCATCCCATAGGGTCCCCCGAGCACCACCAGGACTAATTCCTGAGTGGAGTCAGGAGTAACCCCCTCAGCATTGCCAGATGTGACCTAAAAAAGAAAAAAAAAGAGAAAATGTGATTCTCTTGTAAGAGAAACTCTCCTCTCGTCACCGAGGCCCTCCACCTTTTCCCACAGATAGATACTCCCCAAAGAAGGGCACGAAACAGCCCGAGTAAACGGCCCCCATGCGCTAGAGGAAGCCTCGCAGACTCCTGGCTGGGTTTTCCGTGAGGTCTGAGCCCATTTCTCTCCTGCTCTCCAAGTGAAGAAAGAACGATGAAAGATGAGCTTTGGAAACTTTTTATTATTGGGGTCATTAATCCTAATTATCTGGTGTCTGTCTCGGCTCAGAGGAGCCCAGAAGAGCCGAGTGAGCGCGGGCTGAATCCCCACGGCAGGAGGCGCCTGGCTGGGGGTCTGGCACAGTCTCTTGAAACGCTTCCAGACTCTTCTAAAAGAACTTTCTCAACAACTGAGCTTGCAGCTAGAGAAGACGTCCAGCCTTGGGTGCAGGGTGCGCCTCTGGGCCTCCCGGGGTCCTGCCCGGCAACTCCACGGGCTCCAAAACTCAGCACCGGGTCATTTGCCCGGCGCCGTGGTCCCCTGCCCACTGTGATTCCTCCCCACCATTTCCGGTTCTCTCTCTGCCACTGGCCGCCTCAGTTGTTCCAAGGCTGTCGAGATGCCGCCTCACAGGCTTTTGGGGTTTTCTCTTCCGTGCACCAGCCACACAGTCACTCGTGTCCACTTTGTCTTCTGTGGCTTGGTCTGGTGAACAGGGCGAGTGGCCTTGGTGGCTATTTCCCCCCTGAGCTCTTGGGTCAGCCATCCTACTAAGATCATCCTGTGTGTGGCCTCGCTTAGGTCAGCCCCATAACAGGAGGGCACCATCCGTGTCCTGGGTCATTTGTGAGTGAGCAAGCCTGTGTTCAGAAGGGAAAGCCATTGTGTGGCCATTGGGTCAGCGCCAGGAGACCTGCTGTCAGAACCACTGCAGGATCCTGTTGCCATGGGATCGTGGCCTTGGGTGGGAGCTGCCTGCACTCTCGGACACTCGGGGAGTCCGTGTTCCTGGACACTCGGGAGTCCGTGTTCCTGGACACTCGGGAGTCCGGACACTCAGCAGTCCATGTCCCTGGACACATTCAGCAGTCCTTACTGGGCACTCAGGGATCCATGTCCCAAGACACTTTTGGGCACCATTGACACTGGCCCATGCCCAATGTGGCTGCTCGCCCCAGGTGGTCAGCACATCTGGGCCTCCAGCGTCCTTCCCTGTCCGCCTACTCTGCCCTCAGCCCCACGCCTAAGGAACAGGTTCATGTCCTGCTGTGACCAGAGCTCCCAGTGGGCACAGAGGGAACAACAGGGACATCCTGCCCATCGGTGCCCCTCTGGGAGCTGCCTGAGAGCGAGCGGGCCTTTGTTGTCGCGTGGAAATGTGGCCGAACGTGGGAATGGTGGTGCGGTTCGGTGTGAAGTGGGCTCACATCCTGTTTCCATCGTACCCTAGAAAATGCCCGTCCCACTTCTGAGACAGGTCAGTGTTCTTCCGTGTTTCTCACAGGAAGGTTCTGGGGGGAGACTGTCACCTAAGAACATGAGCGGTCTGTCGTGGTCGCCTCTGGTTTGCCGTGGGTGTGGCATGCGCCAGGCTCGTGTGGCACTGGCCGAGCCCGAGATGGGGCTGGCACCCCCATATCACCCCCATGGCCTTGATAAGGGCGTGACGCTGTCTGGTCTGGGGCCTGCTACGGCCATGGTGCTCGGGTGGCACTCAGGTGGCACCATGCAGCCTGAGGTTTGACATCAGGGTGGCGCTTTCCTGCCACTGCATTGGTCAGTGGACCTTTGGGTCAATGGCTGCTTGACTCAGTGGACACAGTGCTACAGGCCTTCGTGGGCCCTGAAGTGGGCGTGCTTCCTACCACCAGGGGGAATATGGCCACACACAGGTGGGCAGAAGTGACGACCATTTATTTGGAAACAGTAGGTTAACACTTTCTAGTTGAGACAGAAGCCCAAGTGGGTGAGTGCCGCAGTAAGCACCGTAAGAGAGACTGGCACGAGCACTTAGATGCCCTCCTTTCTTGCTTTTACAGATGGAAACGTCAAGGCCAAGGGCCCTTGAATGACTAACGGGGTTGGGGGTGGGGTGCCCCTCAGTCCGAATAGAAACCAGCAGGACAGAAATAAGTGGAAATTTGTGGTCCTCACAGAACTAAAAATAGCGCACTTGGAAGCGGGGCGGCACCGCTCATCCAAGAGAGAGGGATGGCAGCCACATGCATAATTGCAGAGCTCTTAGCGGTGACACTCGAGAAAGAGAAAAGGAGCAGGTGAAATCAGTTGTAATCCTCTGTTCTGTTTTGCCTGGAACGTCTGAGAGCTCATTATTTCAGCTCGCGCTTCCTGTCAGGTCTGCATGAGGAACCTCCCATATTGTTCTTTGCTCGCGTCTTTCTCAGGGTGTGTGTCCCTGGCACACACCTCAGTCCAGACTAGCATATCCAGCTGTTTGACGAGCACCCCAACATCACCCGTGGCCTTCATCGGACAGCAAAGAATTAGCCCTAAAGAGTTTCAGGAATCTTTGTATTTTTGGCCTCGTTTATCTCGTTTGTTTTTGTTTGGGAGCCAAACCCAAAACATGATGGTCCTCAGGGCTTGTTCTTGGCTCTACACTCAGGATCACTCCTGGCAGTACTTGGGGACCCTGCCGGGTAGTGGGGATGAAGCCCCGGTCAGCATAGAGGGAAATGCCAGGCCAGCTGTGCTGTCCTCTGATACCTTATTTTCTTGTTCTGGAGAGATGGGGCTCATTCAGTGGTCCTCGGGGCTTACTCCTGGCTCTGTGCTCAGGAATCACTCCTGGTGGGGCTTGGGGGCTCATAGGTAGTACCGGGCATTGAACCAGGGTCAGCCACAGGCAAGGCTGACCTTACTCTGTACTATCTCTCTGGTGCCTGGGGAGAGTGGTTTTTTAATTTCATTAGTTGTTTTGTGTTTTGAAGGGGAATGCCCTACATTCACTGACTCGCTCAATTAACATTTCTTGAGCACTTGCCGAGTCAGGCTCTGTGCCCTTGGCAAGGGAGGCTCTGAGCAGTTTTCCTCTTGTTCTGGGGTTTATTTCAAACTGTGGTGGTATCAACAGTGGAATCACCTGATTAACTCCCCCACCCCACCCCACCCCACACACACACACTCAGGGCTCCTTACTGTAGTCTAACTTGGTTAGACCATAGGCTCTTGGACTTGAGCAGGCAGATGACCTGCGAAGCTTGGGGTTGTGAGTGGGGCGTGACAGATGACTGGAGTTTCTGAGTGTTCCTGAGCATTTCCACGCAGGCTTATGTGGTTCTGGCTTAGGGATTCTGCTTCTCCTCAGAGGTCCTCCTGTCTGATCTTTCATACCTGGCTGAAGGCGGAGCTGAGTCTCTGAACACAGAGAGATCATGGCCCAGAGAGATAGCACAGCAGGTAGGGCACTGGCCTGGCACACGGCTGGCCCAGGTTCCATCCCTGGCACCACATATGGTTCCCCAGGTCCTACTAGGCATGGTCCCTGAGCCCAGCGCCAGGAATAAGTGCTCAGGGCACTGCTGGGTGTGCCTTCGGCCCTACCAAAACAAATTAAATAAACTTCCTCCACCCCCTGTGGGGGGGCTGCCGCTGGGGGCAGGGGTCCTCTATTCTCCCCTTGGTCACACCCTGAGAGACATGAGGCCCTAGAGGCCAGGGGGTCACTTACCCACACCTGCGTGCTCCACACTGTGCTGTGTCACTGGGACGCCTGCCTCCCTCTGGCCTAGAAAATGAAAGACAGGGCGGGGGGGAGTGGGTGGTGGGAGGGAAACTGGGGACATTGGTGCTGGGAAACATGCACTGATGGAGGGATGGGTGCCGGATCACTGCGCGACTGAAACCCAATCATGAACAACTTTGTAATGGTCTATCAGTGATTCAGTAAGAAGGAAGGGAGGGAGGAGGATTTTTCTCTTGGACACCGATGACCAGGGTTAAGTCTTGGGCTTCAGGCTGGTCCTTCTTAGAGCAATGAGAAAGGTCAAGTTCCTAGAAAAGTCGGCAGAAGTGAAGCCTGCACTGACCGGAAACTGGCCGTCTGCCGACTCTGCCTGACAGCCTGCAGCCCCCAATGTCCCTGCTAACGAGGATGCAGAATATTTCAAACATTTATGTGGCTATTTTTCAACCTGAGATGATACATCCTTACCAGTTAATGAGAAATACTCCTGGCCTGCTGTTTCATTGTAGTCATTATCACTTAATCAGGCTATTTCAAGCAGACTCTGTCTTAAAGAAGCTCAGAAGGGCTCAGAAGCCTCGCAGGAGGCCTACAGGCATGAGTGAGACCAGGGGAGTCCGCCTTGAAGAGGGACTGGGCTGGGGTCACACCCAACAGTGCTCACAACCTGTGTTTGGCTCTCAGGAGTGACTTCTGACAGGGCTCAGGGACCAGATGCGGTGCCGGGAACTCCGAACCCAGTGTCGCTGTGCGAGTCAAGCGCCCCTATCTGCTGCCCTCTCTCTCTGACCCAAGGTGGCTTTTCATCTGCCAAGTCCAGACAGGGAGACCAAGATCAAGGTGTCCACAGGTTGGGTTTTCCCCCCCTGGTTGCTTCTCTTCCTGCCTTACAGACAGCCTAGAAGTTTCTTCAGTTCCACAGAGATGCAGATGTTGTGTCCGTTTTTTTTTTTCTTTCTTTCCAAAACAGTAGAGTTAAACCGTTATGGGAAACCTTTGGATTTTGTGTGTGTGTTTGTTTGGGGGCCACACCGGGCAGTGCTCGGGTCTTATTCCTTGCTCTGTGCTCAGGGATCACTCGGGTGGGCTCAGAGGACCATATGGGATGCCAAGGAATTAAATGTAGGTTGGTGGATTGAGGCTCTTTATGTTCCTGGAGCAAGCAGATGCCCTTGGGCTCTACTAGCATGAGACAGGACATATGGAGATGTTACTGGGGCCTGCTCGAGCAAATCGATGATGAACGGGAAGACAGTAATACAATGACAGTGGTGGAGTACAAGGCAAATGCCCGGCCTTCTGTACTATCTAGTCCCATTGTGTGAAACCTTTAAAAAATAAAACACTGTGCTAGTATTTCTTAAAAATTGCTTGTGAGGGGCGGGACAGCACATCAGGTAGGGCGTTTGCTTTGCACACAGCAACCCTGGTTCTATCCCCAGCATCCCATATGGTCCCCGAGCACTGCCAGGAGTAATTCCTGGGTGCAGAGCCAGGAGTAACCCCAGAGCATTGTCGGATGTGACCAAAAAAATTTTAAAAATTGTTTATCACTAAACCATCTACAATTGAACAATAAAAGCTAATAAACCAATTTGGAGGCTGAAAAAAAAGGAGCACTGTGATTAGGTGAAATTGGGGCATTTATGTATATACATATATATGTATATACATATATGTGTGTACATATGTGTACATATATATATGTGAAACTGGGGGCATGTATGTATTATATACATATATATGCATATACATATACACACATATATGTATATACATATATGTATATATACATATATATGTATATAATACATACATGCCCCCAGTTTCACATATATATATACACACACACCCACACACACACACTCATTTACGTTATATTAAGGGTTTGGGGCCATAGCCAGTGTACATCCTGCTCCAGGGACCATGTGGTGCCAGAGATCAAACTGGGGCTGGCCACATGCAAGGCAAGCACCTTAACCCCCTATGTTTTCTCTAGCCCATAAGTGTTTCTTTTCATTTAATTTAATTAATTTTTTTTCTTTTGAGGTCATTCCTGGCAATTCTCAGGATACTGGAGATTGAACCTGGATCGGCTGCATGCAAGGCAAATGCCCTACCCACTGTGCTATTGCTCCAGACCCCTATTTATTTAATTTTTTATTTAATTACCAAGCGTTTCAGTCATACAATGTTCCAACTTCTGTCCCTTCACCAGTGCACATTTCCCATCACCAATGTCCCCAGTTTCCCTCTTACCACCTCCCATCCCCAGGCTGCCTCTATGGCAAACATCTCTCTCTCTCTCTCTCTCTCTCTCTCTCTCTCTCTCTCTCTCTCCCTCTCTCTCTCTCTCTCTCCCTTCTCCCTCCCCCGGGCAATACAGATACTGAAAGGTTATGTTTATCCCTTTACCTACTTTCAGCACTCAGTTCCTGTCCAGAGTGATCATTCCAGCTCTCACTGTCATAGTGGATTTCTCTATCCTCGCTGCCCTCCCCACTCCATCACTTGTGGCAAGCTTCCAGCTGTGGACTAGTCCTCCTGGTCCTTGTTTCTACTGTACTTGGGATACTAGTCTCCTACTATGTTTTTTATATCCCACAAATGAGTGCAGTTGTTCTGTCTGTCTGTCCGTCCCTCTCCTTTTGACTCATTTCACTCAGCATGATACTTTTCATGTCCATCCCTCTATAAGAAAATTTCAAGATAGATGCATTGTGTTCCATTGTGTAGATGTACCATAGTTTCTTCATCCAGTCGTCTGTTCTTACACACTCAGGTTGTCTCCAGATTCTAGCTATTGTGAATAGTGCTGCAATGAACATAGAAGCTTCCTCAAAGAAGAAATGCAAGTGACCAAAAGGCACATAGAAAATGCTCTACATTGCTAATCATAAGGGAGCTGAAAATCAGAACAACAGTGAGATACCATCTCTCACCACAGAGACTAGACTAGCACACACAGCACAAAGAACAAGAACAACCAGTGCTGGCATGCATGTGGGGAGAAGGGGACTTTCTCCATTGTTGTGGAATGATAAATGGTCCAGTCCTTTGGGGAAAACAATATGGGCATTCCTCAAAAAACTAGAAATTAAGCTTTCATTTGACCCAGCACTACATCTTCTGGGAATATACCCGGGGACGTGCTACCTGCATGGCAGAGCCTGGCAAGCTACCCGTGTTGTATTTGATATGCCAAATACCAGTAACAATTATAGACCTCATTCTAGAATGGATTGAGGCTCTTTATGTTCCTGGAGCAAGCAGATGCCCTTGGGCTCTACTAGCATGAGACAGTCATATGGAGATGTTACTGGGGCCCGCTCGAGCAAATCGATGATGAACGGGAAGACAATGATACAGTGACTCAAAAATATACTGCAAAGTGCTTATTTTAAAAACTGAGTGTCTGTTGGTGATGACCTGGTAATTTCCAGAACTTCCCTAAAAGAGAGGTGTGGAACTGAGGTCATGACTTTCCCCGCCGGCTGGATTTTGGTCGAATGAGCCTTTAAGCAGCACTTTCCTACCATGTGCTTTCAAGCCACGCGCTCCCTGCTCATGGGATAAGACAGAAAGACAAGAAATGGGTTTGGGGGAACACAGGGAAGCTCCTGGTGCTGTTTGGCTACACACGAGTGCGGGCATTGAGTCCATAGGGTGGAAAACGTAGGCCCCCTTCCATGCACCCCCGGAGTCTGACAGTCCAGCTGGTCAGGAGCCTCACCACTCTCCCTCCAGGTCCCTCCACCCCGAGGTGAGTGACCAGGGAAGTGAAGTCTCTGGGGTGTGGCAGAAAGAGCTCAGTAGATGTTGCCCCCGTGATGCAAATCTGGGTGGCCTTTTGGAAGATCAAAGACTGTGGTGCTGATGGCTTGGAAGCCACTTGTCCTAAAGATAAACGTTCTATAAATTATTCAGTCTATTTATGAGAGAATCTTGATGAAGTGCTAATTTTGTAACTTGGCTTCTTTCCATGGGTGACGGTCGGAGGGTCAGAGGGAGGGTTAAAACTCCCAAGAGCAGGGCCGGGGTGATAGTACAGTGAATAGGCACTTGCTTTGCATGTGGACAACCCTGGTTCTGTCCCTGGTATCCCATATGATCCCCATACACTACCAGGTGACCAGTAAGCCTCACCAGTGTGACCTCCTCTCCCCAAAATTCCAAGAGCATCAAACATGCTCCAAGTGAGTTCAGTTCTTACTATCTCATGGGGTCCAGAAAGAATCTAAAAAGATCTCCCTGACCAATCTTTAGATGACGCTCAAGGCCATCTTTTAAATGATAGTGCACCTCTGTAGTTATCATGAGTTTTCAAAGAAGAGAGAACTTTATTTGGGAGCCACAGTGATCTCTTCCTTCCTGTAAGTCTTCAGATGCTGTTTTCAAATCATGTTCTATGTGTGAATAAATGTCTAAAGTTCTGATGCTAACATAGAACTGAGCATTAAATACAGACAAAAAAATGCAAATGATGGCTTCTAAGTGTACGTGAGTGCAACCCACAATGTGTGGGAGAAGGAGGAGAGAGGGAGAGGAGAGGAGATAAAGAACCTGCCAGGTCCTTTAGGCAGGATGTGGGAGGGGGGGGAATTGGGGACATGGGTGGTGGCTGGGGGCACTGGTGGAGGGCGGGGTGCTGGAACACTGTGTGACCGAAACCCCCAGCGTGAACAGCATTGTAATTGTATATCTCACGGTGGTATAATAAAATGTTAAAAAAAAATCATGTTCTTTGTTCATTGCAAAGTTATGTATGTTGATGCTCCACAGCTGAACTATCCTATTGGTCAGAGGAGGCCATGGTTCATTTTGTGATGATTCTATCTCATACTTTTTTTCCTTATCAAACATGTATTTTTATGCAAGTGTGGGCTTGCATGGAGCAGAGCCGTTGTGAAAACTGATTTTTCCCCCTCTGCGGACTGTTGACACACTCAACCCACCTAAAATAGCGGATGGTTGTTTGTTGTATGATCAGACGTTAGAATTCACTCATTGAATGTTTCTTGTTCACTTTCAGGTTGTTTTCTGTAAGTAGTGTTGTCATCTGTGTTCAAGAAAATGTCTTTGAATTCTATTTGCTTTTGGTTTGGGGGCCACACCTGACTGCACTCGGGGCTTACTCCTGGATCCACACCCCAGAATTACTTCTGGTGTGGCTCAGGCAACCATATGTGGCCCTAGGGATTGAACTGGGGTGACCACATGCAAGGTAAATGCCTTTTGCTCTGTGCTATCTCTCTGGCCCCAAAATGTCTTTGAATCAAATATCTGGAAGTGTTGTCGCCTGGACCAAAGGGTAAAGATGTGGTTAAGATTGTGAGAGATACAGCAATTTGTCCCTCATAAGTTTGGATTAATTTCATTTCACGAAGAAACAGAAGTGTATGCCTTTTTCAGGAGTTGGGATAATTGATGTTCTTAAAGTGACTTTCTGACCCCAGCAGTGTGGAGATGTAATGCGGCACTCTAAGTTGCCATGCATAATAGAACTCCCTGAATGGGAACTGGAGAGATAGTATAGTGGGGAGGGTGCTTGCCTTTCATGTGGCACCCGGGCTCAGTCCCAGCATCCATGTAGTCCCTTGGCCACCACCAGGGAGTGATTCTCGAGTGCAGAGTCAGGAGTTACCCCAGGTGTGCCCCCAAACAAACAAAACCCTCAAGCTCCCTGAATAGTCAAAACAAACCTGAGACAAAGGAAGATGGGTCTACTCTTTCCTGCCTTTAAATCATACAATAGAGCTGCAGTAATCAAAACGGTGTGGTGCTGGAACAAAGGCACTCTCATAGCCATGGAATAGAATGGAGTTCCCAGAGATAATCTGCAGATACGTGACTGGCTAATCATTGACAAAGGCATTAGGTGGATGAAGTCACTCAAGGGAAGCAACTACATAAATGGTGTTGGGGAATGTGATGAGAACTTGCAAAAGGAAAAAATCTGGATTCCTATCTCACGTTATATGTAAAAATAAATTCGAAATAGATTTTAAAACTCTAAAATAGATTTAAAGGATGAGACCCATCTTTCTATAGTGCACACACCAAGGGTAAAAATGGAAGAAACTTCCATAATATTGATTTCAGAGATATCTTCACATATTTGATGACTTTGGGTTAAAAGATGTAAAAATAAACTAATGGGACTACATCAAAAGGAAAAGTTCCTGCACTGTGAAAGAAATGATGAAAGAAAAAAAAACAGCATATTGAGTGGGGAAACAATATTAACTGACCGCACATCTGACAGAAGACCAATATCCAAGATTTATAAAGTACTCGTAGAACTTACCGACAGAAACACAATCCTATCCAAAAATGGAGAGGAGGGCTGTGCAGACATTTTCTCAAAGGAGGCATATAGATGGCCAGTAGGTATATGAAAAGTATTTTCATCACTTCCCATCTGGTAGACACAAATCAAAACAATGAGCTGTCACCTCACACAGCAAGACTGGCACATGTCAAAAAGGACAGAGAAGAGAACTAGCCAGTGGTGTCAAGGATGTGAAGGGTAAAGGGACCCCCAACTCGTCCACTGTTGCTGGGAAAGTTGCCTGGTCAGCTTCTGTAGAAAACACTATGAAGACTTCTCAAAGGAACAAGAATGAGGCCCAACATGACCTGCTTCTTAGTGTTTCCGTACCTTGGTATCTGCCCCACGAGGCCAAAAATTGTATTTCCAAAAGATATTTGTACTCTTGTGTTCATTTCAGCACTATATACAACAGCCAAGATCTAGAAACAACCCATGGCCAAGGACAGATTAGTGAATGAAGACACGGGCTAGAGCAATAGTGCAGTGGTAGGGCATCTATCTTGCACGTGGCTGACCTGGGATTGATCCCATGTGGTCGTCTGAGTACCACCAGGAGTGATTCCTGAGTGCAGAGCCAGGAGTAACCCTGGGCATCACCAGGTGTGGCCCCAAAATAAAGAAAGGGAGGGAGGGAAGGAAGGATGGGAAGGAGGGAGGGAGGGAGGGAGGGGAGGGAGGGAGGGAAGGAAGGATGGGAAGGAGGAAGGGAGGGAGGGAGGGAGGGAGGGCAGAGGAAACAGAGCAATAGCACAGCGGGAGGGCTTTTACCTTGCACACAGCTGACTGGGGTTTGAACCCTGGCATCCATATGGACCCCTGAGCACCTCAGGAATGATTCCTGAGTGCAGAACCAGGAGTAACCTCTGAGCATTGCTGGGTATGTTCTCCAAAATGACTAGCTTGTTACCTCAATTCTGATTTATTTTTAAAGCATTTGCTTCCCTACTACTTTGAAATACTGTCGGCTTATTAGATACTGGATTTTATAGACTTCAGATATTTGGGAATTGGCAGTGTTATATTTTGTTACACTCTTCCATTTTTTCTCAGAACCACACTTTCCTGGTTGTGGTTCAGGAACCACAACCTGAACCACAACATATTTCACTTTTGCCCAAACTCACCTATCTGTTCTTCCAGATCAAACCTAGAAATAAAAAATGTGTGGGCCGAGCGATACCATAGCGAGTAGGGCATTTGCCTTGCACGTGGCCGACCCAGGTTTGATCCCGGCATCCCATATGGTCCCCCGAGTACCACCAGGAGTAATTCCTGAGCAAAGAGCCAGGAGTAACCCCTGAGCATCGCCAGGTGTGACCAAAAAAAAAGGTCTGTCAAAATCTTGTCGAGATCAGACCAGGATATTGGAGAGCCTTTGTGATGGACGCACAAAGGGCTCTGGGAAGAACAGACACTCTTCAAAGGTAGCATTTCCCGTCCACAGGTGCATGGTGTCTCTCCCTGCACATCAACCTGCCCACGCTCAAAGCATTTGTATTGTTCTCTGCTTTTCCTGAGATGAGACCGGCCTGTTGTTTGATCTGTTGGTCTGGAGGATCCCGAGGACACAGGCGAGGGGCCTTTTGCTGTCAGGGGGACCTTCCCTCCCTGCAGGATCTGCCTTGCCATGGCTGATAGGGTAGTCTTGAGCTTTTGAAGACTGGCTTGGTGAGCGATGGTAGATAATGCATGCATTGAGAATTTAAAGTCCACATGCCATATAACATAATTGCACTAATACCATACATGCATCAGCAATTTATTTTTTAATTTTTAATTAATAAATAATTTAGAAATTCATATACTAAATAACGTAATCCATGTACCATAGAGGATAGGTCCTAGATTGGTACCAATCGTCTGACTAAAGAGCTTTCTGCTTTTAAACAACCAATATTGATGGCAGGAGGGAGCATCGGAAATGGGTGGGTTCGTTTCCTCTTGAGTGCAGCTTGCTCGTCTCTAAGTTCTGAGCTGACTTCACTCATTGTCTTTCCTCCACACTAAAGGCGAATATTTCTAACATTACTGGACAGAATGAGACCGAGCTGGGCCCACCAGGGAGACTGAAGCTGGGCCTGCCAGGGAGGCCCGGCTGATGCCGAGAGACTAAGGGCGCCCTGACGCCTCTAAGACCAGTTCCGGTTCTCCTGGCAATGACCCGCCCTCCCTGCTGCCCAGGCCTGGCTTTTCCCCTTGCGATCCGCTCCTGGGCTCACAACCACCACAAGCACTGCTGAGTCCAGTTGCTCTCTCTTCTGCGGAGCTTCTGACCACGCAGAATAGGGTAGTAACACACAGAAATTTCTCCCTCTGGCCCTCAACAGATTGCAGTGGATTCTCATTGAAACATCACAGCGGTTATAAGCAGTTATGGGGGTCCACTCAGGGAACTGGACAAAATTGGAAGGAAATACAACATCACAAGCACAAAGCTGCTTTAGTGCCTTTGACATTAGCGGCCAAGAGGCTGGCGTCCGTGTGGAAAACACAAGATTGCCACAGGTTTGACTGTCCTGAGCCCATTGGGATGAATTCTGCTAAACTAGAAAGGTTAGAGCTGCTCAGCATTTTCTTATACTTTATTTTTTTCTTTTTTGGGTCATACCTGGCAATGCTTAGGGCTTACTCCTGGCTCTGTACTCGGGAATTACTCCTGGAGGTGCTCAGGGGGCCATATGGGATGCCGGAGACCGAACCCAGGTTGGCCGCATGCAAGGCAAATGCCCTTCCTGCTGTTCTGTCGCTCAGCCCATTTTCTTTTACTTTTGTCCTTGGTTGCTTGATTAGTGTACTCTGTCCATAGCTGAGGTACAGTAGAATCTGAATAGGCTGAAAAAATAAAGAAAATGAGGCTTTAGAGCCATGAATATCATCCTGTCAGATAGTTCAGAGTCTTTCCCTAAACTCCAAGCTCCCAAATCATCATGACTTATATCCGGGGAGGCTAAAATCCAAACCCAACATCCTTGAAGGGCTGGAGAGATAGTACAGCAAGTAAAGCTGTGACTGTGGCTGACCGGGTTCGATTCCCAGCATCTGGTATCCTCTTCCAAGCCTACCAGGAGTGATCCTGGAGTGCAGTCAGGAGTAAATTCTGATCACAGCTGGGTGTGTCCCTTCCTCCCAAAAAACAAAGGCCCTCCAAATTAGGGAAACAAGCTTATTTTCTCCACTGCATAAATCTCTTCAACACCATTCCACACTCTACTTTTATACGACATACAATTTCTGCACTATTTTTAGCCGTGTTTGGATTTCTACTTATGGAATTATTTTTTGGTAAGAAAACACTGATGATGTCACAGTTCAAATACAGGCCTGTCCTCGTCTGCTGCATTCTGCGAGAGTCCCAGAACATTGGAAGGTCCCTCCCATGTTTGGTCACGGCTGAACCATCACAGCCCGGCTCACGCAGCCACTAGCGGCCGCGCGGTTCATCTATAAATGCTTTATTTAGAGGTGACTACAACAGTATGCCACCCGCACGGCAAGCCTGGCAAGCTGCTAATGTAGTATTTGATATGCCAAATACCAGTAACATTTATATTAGGTCATTCCCATGACCTAATATAATGGCTTGAGGCTCTTTATATTCCTGGAGCAAGTGGATGCCTTTGGGTTCTACTGGCATGAGACAGGACATATGGAGATATTACTGGTGCCCGCTCTAGCAAATAGATGATTAACGGGAAGATAGTGATAGTGAACCATGAGAGAGCAAGTGACTGTGTCCTCTGTCTGGCTGCCACTCTAGGCCAAGACGCTGCTTTCCAGGTTGGACTTCACGCCAGGCTGTGGAACGGGGGCAGACCAGCCAACCCCTTTTCCTTTGGCCTGTCTGGGATACTGAGGTTCTTTGGAGGACTTTCCATGAACATAAAGTTCCACTGCTGAAATACAACCCCCACAAAAAGGAGTATTTGAACACCCGGCCTGTTGTCTCTCTAGGCTGACTTTCTGTAATCGGCTGACAGCACAAATTCTTTTTTTTTTTCACTTTTTGGGCACACCCGGCAGTGCTTAGGGGTTAGTTCTGGCTCTGCACTCAGGAATTACTCCTGGTGGAGCTTGGGGCACCATATGAGATGCCTGGGATCAAACACGGGTTGGCCACGTGCAAGGCAAATACTCTACCTACTGTACTATTGCTCCGGCCCCAACGGCACAAATTCTTTTATACTGTTAGCCTCTTTCTCAGTGGCTTCTGACTATCTCCCCTGCATCTGCATTGGGTCTTGTTTTATTTCTGTGGGAGCCACATCTTTGCAGTGTTCAGAGGTGACTCCCTGCATGCTTCCCAGGGATCACTCCCGGTAATGGTGCTCAGGGGACCCTGTGGTGCTCAGAGATCAAACTCGCGCCTCTTTCATGCGAGGCAGGTGGTGCAGGCGGCTGAGCCCTCGACCAGCCTGGTCCCTGCATTCTCAATTCTCCAGCTGTCAGCACAAGCGCCCTGCCCACAGTGTTGGCTATTGGTCACAGTCTAGGCCAATCTGGAGTATATTTCCAAAGCTAGTCTTAGCTCTTACTCTGGTAGGAATCTCTGAGAGGGAGCACCATCCCAGGTAAGTGCTCCATCCTGCCAGCTGCCCATTAGAGAACCTGAAAGGACATGGGTGAGCTTCTGCCCGGCTTCCGTCCCTGCATTCTCACGGCGTTTTCACCCACGCATGCTTTCCCAGCTACCTTCTTTGTTTCCTACAGTTCCAGCCAATGTCCATCTACCGATCCATGGACCACACTTTGCTGGGCTTCCCGGCCTCCGCACTGGTGACATTTGGCATTAGATCCTTCTGCGTTGTAGGGGTACTGCCCTGGGCGTTGTGGACTGCAAGTGGGACTCTGGCTTCTCCCACTAAATACTTGTCGCCTCGCCTCCTACTGTGTCAAGCCAAAAATATCTCTAGGCACTTGAACATTTTCCTGGAGTGGGGGTTGGGACCAAATCACCCTTGACTGAGAATCACTGTCCCCTGTGAACTTGAGCAGCGGCCAAGCCTAAGATCTATTAATAAATGTGATTTGTTTGCATGCTGAAATTCTCAAAAGTCCACTCTCGGGGTGGGGGTGGGGGGTAGATAGCTTAAAGGCTGGAGTGCGTCTCTGTGTGCCAGAGTCGCTATCACCCCATGGTTCTCCAAACACCAAGCCAGAAGCAGTGCCGGATATGGCCCCAAGCCCCTCAGTCCTGGGCTGGGAGATTGTAAGGTTAAGGGGTTAAAGTGCTTCCCTTGCATCTGGTTGACCCTGATTCTATCCCCAGCACAGCATACGGTCCCCTGAGCTCCACCAGGAATGATCCTGAGCACTGTTTTCATGTGACTCCAAAACCACACACACACACACACACACACACACACACAGAGAGAGAGAGAGAGAGAGAGAGAGAGAGAGAGAGAGAAGGGAAATGCAAACTCTGAATTTGTTTGTGCTCACCCTGGGATAAGTCACCAGAGATCAGAGGACCGTCTCCGACTGTCTGACATGTCGTCAGTAGGTTCCCAGCCAGTATCTGGGCGGGTGAGGCGTAAAGGAACGGGTGCTGTAAACAGAGGCACCCAGGAAGCCCACTTGAGGCCATGCTTTTTCTGCTCTCGATCGAGTCCCAGGAAAAGGTTGCGGGACCAGTTTTCTACACCTTCACTGGGGCTTTCCTCCAATGCTTGTGCATGTGGTCTGGTTCTCACAGGCTGAAAGATGCTGGCTAGGGCCCCTCTGTTGTGACACCTGCCCACGCTGTAGCTCTTCCTTCCCCATCCCTGCTTGGTCTGCGCCTCCCCAACTGCAGCCTCCCAAAGCAGTCGGGGGGACACCACCCCTCCACAGACTCCTCTGAGCCAACCAGAAGCACCCTCCTCCATGGGTTTCATCATTAGTTATTAATGCTGACGGTGTGATGTTCAGGAAAGGTCAAGCCATGGCCACCACCGAGGCCAACTGACCTCATCTCTCATAGTTTGCAGTGCAAGTTCCTCTTGCACACAAGGAACTGAGCCCAAATCTATACTGTCCTGGGGGATATCACAGTGCTAGGGATGCATTTCCTTATGTGTGCACACACGCACACACACACACACACTCCACTGCTAAGGCCACAATGATTCCTACTGCCCACAAGGAATCAATCACTTGATCCTACTCCACACAAGGAATTGATCACTTGATCTTACTCCACACAAGGAATCAATCACTTGATCCTACCCCACACAAGGAACCGATCACTTGATCCTACTCCACACAAGGAATCGATCACTTGATCCTACTCCACACAAGTAATCACTTGATCCTATCCACACAAGGAATCGATCACTTGATCCTACCCCACACAAGGAATCGATCACTTGATCCTACCCCACACAAGGAATCGATCACTTGATCCTACTCCACACAAGTAATCACTTGATCCTATCCACACAAGGAATCAATCACTTGATCCTACTCCACACAAGGAACCGATCATTTGATCCTACCCCACACAAGGAATCGATCACTTGATCTTACTCCACACAAGGAATCGATCACTTGATCCTACTCCACACAAGTAATCACTTGATCCTATCCACACAAGGAATCAATCACTTGATCCTACTCCACACAAGGAACCGATCATTTGATCCTACCCCACACAAGGAATCGATCACTTGATCTTACTCCACACAAGGAATCGATCACTTGATCCTGCCCCACACAAGGAACCGATCACTTGATCCTACTCCACACAAGGAATCGATCACTCGATCCTGCCCCACACAAGGAACCGATCACTTGATCCTACTCCACACAAGTAATCAATCACTTGATCCTACCCACACAAGGAATCAATCACTTGATCCTATCCACACAAGGAATCGATCACTTGATCCTACCCCACACAAGGAACCGATCACTTGATCCTACTGCCCTCCAGGAATTCGTCACGTGACTACCCAGCCCTGCCTGACTGCTCTGCTCGAGCCAGGGGTCTGCAGCAGGGACAGGCGGAGACAGAGCGTAAGGAATCAGACCTGAAGGTTCGGGCAGCATCTTTCCCAGCGGTGGGTGAAGTTTTGCACTCAGGGCTCCGAGGGTCCCACAGCTTCTGTCCTGCACTGGCCACACGGCGGCCTGTGGGACACATCCTCTCCAGGCCTCCCTACACTGGGGTCTCCACCTTTTTTTCCTGGCTCTGCCGCCACTCTCTGGGTCTTGAGATGCACCCCCTTAAGTGGAGGGGACCCCTGTCTGCCGCCTGATCTTCTGCCCTTGTTAGTGTCTTTCCTTGATGGTGGGCTCCTAGCACCATCTGACAGGAAAGCCTTTCGCTGGAGAAAGGTAGAGGCTCGCTCTTGGTGGACCCTTGTGCAGATTTGCAGAGCAAAGCTGCTGCCATCCAGAGAGCCAGAGCATGCTGGCACTGTGGCCTGCTGAGCGAACCAGAGTCCACATCTGTAGGCAGAACAGAAAGTGTCCGCTGTCCCCCGACACTTCCGTACTCAGGGCTGACTCCTCAGCCAGCTGAGGATCATGGATGTTTCCTGTGGGCAGAGGAGCTGGTGGCCCATGGCAGGGTCCACTCCTCGTCCTTACGGCCTCCCGAGCACCAGGAGAGGAGCCTCACGGGAGCACGGGATCTGTGTATCCCACAGACAGGGCCACAGGCAAGGCGAAGCCCTTGGCGCTCTGCACGTCCTGAATCCGGGGAGCCGAGGCCTTGTCTTCACTGCTAACTCCCATCAGTGTAGACACCTTTGCCGTGCTGGCTTCTGGCCTGCTGTGGAGTGTTGAGGGTACACGGGCACCTGGGCAGTGCCACTGTTCTGCAGCCCGGGCACAGGGGGCTCCCGCCCCTTTCTGTAACCTTTGTGAGGCCCTTTTCTGTGACACATCAGAGAAGCCGGTCTCCCAGCTCCTCTGGGACGTGCTTTCAGTGCCGCAGCAGTGTAGGGATCAGTGAGAAGGTTGACGAGTGGCTCTCGCCCTCAGGGAAAAGGAAACAACTTTTTTCCTGAGAGTGGCCTTGAAGGAGACTGTTCACAAGGTGGACAAGGGCCCTCCAAGAGCTGCGCCTGGGCCTTCTCTGAACCAAACAGCCCAGCCCTGCTCCGCCGCCCTCCCGCCTCCCTCCTCCCCTCCTTGGTCCTGAGGCCCTGGAGAGGGTTCCGGGGAGGGTCCCCGGGAAGGTCCCTGGCATGCCTCCATGCCAACAGCTCCCAATAGTGTTTGTTCTGCAGGGAGGGTGCTTACACTTCCTCCCCCCACACTAGTGTCTAAAGTGCCCCTGAGTCAGACCAGCACGTCCACTGGCCCTTAGAAATGTCTGCCCCCCACGTCCAGTGCTCTTGAACTCGCCTTCCCTTCTGTTTGGCCAGTGGCTGCCTTCAGCCGGCAGAGCACAGCTCAGGGACAGTGCAGGAAGGCAGGACAGAGAGCGTCTGGGCTGAGAACCAGCGCGCCCCCTGTGGCCGGTTCGCACCCTCCACCCCAAGGTAGGTTTCAAAGCCCCTGCCTTGGGCTGCCCTGAGGCAGTGGGCAGCTGCTAGGTTCTTCTGTGAAAGAAAAGTCATTGTGGGGTACCCCAGCTGGACACCTTGCTGTCGCTGACCCGCTAGAACACGCTTTTCTTTCTTCCCTGTTTGCTTATCCCCTGGGGGTCACTCTCGGAGACACATCTCAGCAGCGCTGGCCCCGCAGGTTGACCCTCAGGCCCAGAGGTGCTGGGTGACCACCAGGGGGCACTGGCAGAACTGGGGAAGGTGCGATGCCAGGGATTGGACTCAAGGCCTCTTGCATGCGAGCCCGGTGTGCCGGCGTGCACATCGCCCCCGTCTCTGGGGGACTTTGGAAGAGGAACAGAGCCACAGAAGGATGTTGGGGAGGGAAGAGTGCTGGGACTCTGGGCACTGGGGCTGGGATGGTCCCGTGCACCCCGCCTCCCCACACCCTCTTGCGGGAGTTTATCATAAACAGCAGCTTCCTTCTCTGCATTTTTCGACCCTTTGCTCACTGACCGGCACCCGCTGGGCATTGAGTCCCCTTGAGCCTGCCTGGCCTTACATGTAGGAACTTGCCTGATTTTGACTTGGCACAGAATGAGGTGAATCCTCCATGCAGCACCCCAGGCCCCTGAGGTTCTCTAATATCGTGAGTCCCTGATGAATCGGTAAGAAACCCGGCAAAGGGTTTCCGGAGCCCCAGCCTCAGCCCTTTGTTTCCAGGCTCTGATCATGCTGAAACAGCTTTCCAAGCCCTGCACTCATGCTGGCCTGAGCGGTGTGAACAGACTCGTGTCCGTGCCTTTGCTGGGCTCAGCGGGTGTGAACCGACTCGTGCCTGCCTTTGCTGGGCCGGTGGGTGTGAACAGGCTCATGTCCCTGCCTTTGCTGGGCCGAGTGGGTGTGAACAGGCTCATGTCCCTGCCGTTGCTGGGCTCAGCGGGTGTGAACAGACTCTCATCTCTGCCGCTGCTGGGCTTAGCAGGTGTAAACAGAATTCCCTTCATAGGTTTGCTGTGGAAAACTAGGTTTCTGTCATGTGTTTTCCTTTGCAGGAGCCGGAGCCCGGGCAGTGCTCAAAGGGGTTGGGGTCCATCCTGGTGATTCTTGTGTGGCCATTGTCCAGTGCCTGGGGATGTGTCATTGTGTGGGCTTTCCAGTGGGGCTGGGGGTGGGGCAGCATGTGATCTGAAGATCCAGGCAGGGTCGGGCGCGTGCCCTAGTGTGTGCCGTCTCACGCCCTTAGTGTGTGCCGACTCCCGGCCTTACTCTGCCATCTCCCTGCTCCGGAGCTAGGGCGTCTCAATGACTCTAGTGTAGGCACATGTACTTCTACCCTACTTAAAAACTCTTTTTCTTGAAAATAATCAGCTTTTAAACCTCTCTGATTTTTAATTTTTTTAATTAAAAAAATTTTTTTTAATTAAATGTTTTTTTAATTTTTTTGAGCCATACCCAGGAGTACTGAAGGATTACTCCTGGCTCTGTGCTCAGAGCTTACTCTTGGTTCTGTGCTCAGGGCTTACTCTTGGTTCTGTGCTCAGAGCTTACTCCTGGTACTGTGCTCAGAGCTTACTCCTGGTTCTGTGCTCAGAGCTTACTCTGGGTTCTGTGCTCAGGGCTTACTCTTGGTTCTGTGCTCAGGGCTTACTCTTGGTTCTGTGCTCAGGGCTTACTCTGGGTTCTGTGCTCAGGGCTTACTCTGGGTTCTGTGCTCAGGGCTTACTCTTTGTTCTGTGCTCAGAGCTTACTCCTGGTACTGTGCTCAGAGCTTACTCCTGGTTCTGTGCTCAGAGCTTACTCTGGGTTCTGTGCTCAGGGCTTACTCTTGGTTCTGTGCTCAGAGCTTACTCTTGGTTCTGTGCTCAGGGCTTACTCTTGGTTCTGTGCTCAGAGCTTACTCCTGGTACTGTGCTCAGGGCTTACTCTGGGTTCTGTGCTCAGGGCTTACTCTTGGTTCTGTGCTCAGAGCTTACTCCTGGTACTGTGCTCAGAGCTTACTCCTGGTTCTGTGCTCAGAGCTTACTCTGGGTTCTGTGCTCAGGGCTTACTCTTGGTTCTGTGCTCAGAGCTTACTCTTGGTTCTGTGCTCAGGGCTTACTCTTGGTTCTGTGCTCAGAGCTTACTCCTGGTACTGTGCTCAGAGCTTACTCCTGGTTCTGTGCTCAGAGCTTACTCTGGTACTGTGCTCAGAGCTTAGTCCTGGTTCTGTGCTCAGGGCTTACTCTTGGTTCTGTGCTCAGGGCTTACTCTTGGTTCTGTGCTCAGGGCTTACTCCTGGTTCTGTGCTCAGGGCTTACTCCTGGTTCTGTGCTCAGAGCTTACTCTTGGTTCTGTGCTCAGGGCTTACTCTTGGTTCTGTGCTCAGGGCTTTCTCTTGGTTCTGTGCTCAGAGCTTACTCTTGGTTCTGTGCTCAGGGCTTACTCTTGGTTCTGTGCCCAGAGCTTACTCTGGGTTCTGTGCTCAGGGCTTACTCTTGGTTCTATGCTCAGGGCTTACTCTTGGTTCTGTGCTCAGAGCTTACTCTGGGTTCTGTGCTCAGGGCTCACTCTTGGTTCTGTGCTCAGGGCTTACTCTTGATTCTGTGCTCAGGGATTACTCTGGGTTCTGTGCTCAGAGCTTACTCTGGGTTCTGTGCTCAGGGCTTACTCTTGGTTCTATGCTCAGGGCTTACTCTGGGTTCTGTGCTCAGAGCTCACTCTTGGTTCTGTGCTCAGGGCTTACTCTTGGTTCTGTGCTCAGGGATTACTCTTGGTTCTGTGCTCAGAGCTTACTCTGGGTTCTGTGCTCAGGGCTTACTCTTGGTTCTGTGCTCAGAGCTTACTCTGGGTTCTGTGCTCAGGGCTTACTCTTGGTTCTGTGCTCAGAGCTTACTCTGGGTTCTGTGCTCAGGGCTTACTCTTGGTTCTGTGCTCAGAGTTTACTCTTGGTTCTGTGCTCAGAGCTTACTCTTGGTCTCTGTGCTCAGGGCTTACTCTTGGTTCTGTGCTCAGAGCTTACTCCTGGTACTGTGCTCAGAGCTTACTCCTGGTTCTGTGCTCAGAGCTTACTCTAGGTTCTGTGCTCAGGGCTTACTCTTGGTTCTGTCCTCAGGGCTTACTCTTGGTTCTGTGCTCAGGGCTTACTCTTGGTTCTGTGCTCAGAGCTTACTCTGGGTTCTGTGCTCAGGGCTTACTCTGGGTTCTGTGCTCAGGGCCTATTCTTGGTTCTGTGCTCAGAGCTTACTCCTGGTACTGTGCTCAGGGCTTACTCCTGGTTCTGTGCTCAGAGCTTACTCTGGGTTCTGTGCTCAGGGCTTACTCTTGGTTCTGTGCTCAGAGCTTACTCTTGGTTCTGTGCTCAGGGCTTACTCTTGGTTCTGTGCTCAGAGCTTACTCCTGGTTCTGTGCTCAGAGCTTACTCTGGGTTCTGTGCTCAGAGCTTACTCCTGGTACTGTGCTCAGAGCTTACTCCTGGTTCTGTGCTCAGAGCTTACTCTGGGTTCTGTGCTCAGGGCTTACTCTTGGTTCTGTGCTCAGAGCTTACTCTTGGTTCTGTGCTCAGGGCTTACTCTTGGTTCTGTGCTCAGAGCTTACTCCTGGTTCTGTGCTCAGAGCTTACTCTGGTACTGTGCTCAGAGCTTAGTCCTGGTTCTGTGCTCAGGGCTTACTCCTGGTTCTGTGCTCAGGGCTTACTCTTGGTTCTGTGCTCAGGGCTTACTCCTGGTTCTGTGCTCAGAGCTTACTCTTGGTTCTGTGCTCAGGGCTTACTCTTGGTTCTGTGCTCAGAGCTTACTCTTGGTTCTGTGCTCAGGGCTTACTCTTGGTTCTGTGCTCAGAGCTTACTCTGGGTTCTGTGCTCAGGGCTCACTCTTGGTTCTGTGCTCAGGGCTTACTCTTGGTTCTGTGCTCAGGGATTACTCTGGGTTCTGTGCTCAGAGCTTACTCTGGGTTCTGTGCTCAGGGCTTACTCTTGGTTCTGTGCTCAGAGCTTACTCTTGGTTCTGTGCTCAGGGATTACTCTTGGTTCTGTGCTCAGAGCTTACTCTTGGTTCTGTGCTCAGGGCTTACTCTTGGTTCTGTGCTCAGAGCTTACTCTGGGTTCTGTGCTCAGGGCTCACACCTAACGGGGCTCAGTGACCCTGTGGGATGCCGGGAACCAAATGATGGTGGGCTACATGCAAGACAGGCAGCTTCCTGCTGCTCTCCAGCTCTTCAGCTTCTCTCATTCATTTTACCCAAACAAGAGCGATTGGGTTATTATTACAATGATTCTTTGCAATTGGGTTTTATCACAACAATTCTTTGCAAGCTCCTGACTTGCTATTTTTCCTAGAATGTTTGCAAGAGCTCAGCAGAGACTGTAGATTCCCCAGCTGACACAGGAGCTCGAGGGTGCTGAGTCAGGACTCATCTGGGCCCTCCTGGTGTAGCCTGAGGTCGGACCTTCCCTTTGATGTGCTCAGAGCGAGTTATTTCTGCCACCGGAGGCAGCTCTCGCCAGGTGCTCTTTGTCCAGTCATCACAGACCCTACTGCGCTGCTCCTTTCTGGGCCTGGGAAGAAAGCTTTGATTCCAGATCCCTGCTCCACTGGGCAACGCTGGCCAGGGCTGCTACTGGACTCATGCTAGGAGACGGGGTCCCCATCTTTGCTGCTGGAACCTGCATCTTCCATGGGGAGTAAAAGCTGCTATCAGCTCTCACTACGGGGTGCCGGGATAACTGGGGTCACTTCACGCCTTTGCCACCTCCTAAGGATAACGGAGCACGGAGCGACCTCTCCCGTAGGCTCCTGAGATTCCGAGTTACGTGAGTCGCGGCTTCTGGCCCTGAGCGAGGCGGGGACCCCAGGGTGACATAGCGGGGGCGGAGTCAGGTGGCCCAGGGTGCACCCGCGGGCATCACCCCAGACTGTGGGGTTCTGCTTGGGAAAGTGTCTGTTCGCTGTGAGGCCTGGGGAAGGGAGGGCTTCCACATCGGGGCTCTGTGGGATTGGGGAGGGCTTGAGGAATGTGGGGTGAGGGCGTGCATGAGGGAGGCATGACCAGCAGCCCGGCTGCTCCTTCCTGAGGTGGCTGCCCGGGACTTGGCAGATGAGGCGTCTGACTCAGGCTCTGGACATGGCCGAGCACCTGTTTGGCTGACGAGCTTTGCCAGCAAGCTCGGACGGGTGCTGTGATACCCCGAATGCCATGAGCCCCCAGCACCCATTTTCACACCAACTTGGGAGCTTTGGGCCACACGCTGCTGTGAAGGGGGCTGTGGGCGCAGCTGCGGCCCCCACACTCCCCTGCACTTCCTGAGTAGGGCGGGCCTCCCCACACCTCCCCCCTCACCCAGCCTGGTGGGGGTCTGTGGCCGGACAGTCACTCACTGCGGATGAAGCAGAAGTCTGTGACGGGCCTTTATCATCTGTTCTCGGCCCCTCGGGCCGTGTCCAGACTTTTGGCTGCTGTGACCCGTGCTGTAAGGACAGGTCACTAGTGTCTTTTGTGAATAGTTTCAGGCTGTTATCTTTTTTTCAGGCTAAATGCTGAGGTGTGGGATTGCCGGGTCATATGGGAGTCAAGTCCTGCTTTCTTGAGAAGTGACTGCATGCTTAGGGGGTCCGGACGGGTGGGGACCCCGGGACCCGGTGGACAGTGCAGCGTTGAGTGTTTGGGGTGGACGCTCTGCCATTATCAAGGCTGTAAATCACAGTGCCTTAAAATCAATTTGAAAAACAAAACAAGTGTGTGAGGGCTTGGTGTCTTTGCCCATGTACGTGAGAAACAGTGGGGCATGGTGCCCTCGGCGCCCAGTGCCATGGGGGGCAGAGTGGCTTGGACACAGTCTCCAGCCCCCAACCCTACCCTCCCTCTCTTTCTCTCTCTCTCTCTGCGCCTTTCAGCCATAGAGCCCAGAGCCGTGGTCACTCTCTGACCGTCTCTCTCTCTCTCTCTCTGTGCCTTTCAGCCATAGAGCCCAGAGCTGTGGTCACTCTCTGACCATCTCTCTCTCTCTCTGCACCTTTCAGCCGTAGAGCCCAGAGTCGTGGTCACTCTCTGACCATCTCTCTCTCTGTGCCTTTCAGCCATAGAGCCCAGAGCCGTGGTCACTCTCTGACTGTCTCTCTCTCTCTCTGTGCCTTTCAGCCATAGAGCCCAGAGCCGTGGTCACTCTCTGACCATCTGACTGCTCAGCAACAGAAGCCCCCCCGACCCTTCCCTCAGGTCTCAGTGAGAAGGAAATGGGGTGGTCTGCCTCCCCCCCAGAGGGCCCCAGACAGGATTGAAACCACTCCCGCACCCTCACCTCTCCGGACTCTAATGTGAGCTCAGGGTGGGAAAATGAACTTTAGAAACAAATATAGGGGCTGGAGCAATAGTACAGCGGGGAGGACATTTGCCTTGCATGCGGCCAACCCAGGTTCGATCCCGGCATCCCATATGGTCCCCGAGCACTGCCAGGAGTAATTCCTTAGTGCAGAGCCAGGAGTAGCCCCCTGAACATTGCTAGGTGTGACCCAAAAAAAGCAAAAATAAATTAGTGAAATAGAAGCAAATACATAGCTACATTATCAAACGAGTTCATTAAAGAGCTTTGCCCGCAGGAGCCCTGGTTCTGATCCCTGCTCTTCCTGGTCCCGCAGGCACCCTGGGCCGCCGCACCTGAGCACTGAGCACGAGCACCGAGCAGGGGTAACTCCCGAGCACTGCCTGGTGTAGCTCCTAGAGCAGAGAATGCTGGTCTGACAAACAAGAGACAGAAATCCTTTTGAAGGCAGACAGTCACTGATTTCATGTGTGCACTAGTCGATACTGCGTGCACACATGCACGGATATGCTGCTGCGTGCACACGCACAGATGCGGATACGCTGCTGCGTGCACACACGCACAGATGCGGATACGCTGCTGCGCGGCACACACGCACAGACGCCGATACGCTGCTGCGTGCACACACGCACAGACGCGGATACGCTGCTGCGCGCACACACGCACAGACGCGGATACGCTGCTGCGTGCACACACGCACAGACGCGGATACGCTGCTGCGTGCACACATGCACAGATGCGGATACGCTGCTGCGTGCACACATGCACAGATGCGGATACGCTTGCTGCGTGCACACATGCACAGATGCGGAAACGCTGCGGCGTGCACACATGCACAGATGCTGATACACTGCTGCACGCACACATGCACAGATGTGGATACGCTGCTGTGTGCACACATGCACAGATGCGGATTCGCTGCTGCGCGCACACATGCACAGATGCGGAACGCTGCTGTGTGCACACATGCACAGATGCGGATACCTATACACATATATTTTGCAGTCTATGTTCTCTCCTCGAGTGCATGGCCCTGATGCAGGGCTTCCCCACCCAAAGCAGCGAACAGCCGGTGGACTGCTCTCCCCCACCCTAGTACTTGTGGCAAAGTTGGGAGATGTCATTTTGGGAAACCACATCCAGTGGTGCTTAGGGGCTGTTCCTGGTGGTGTCGGGCCAGGGAAGGGGCGCAATCATGCCGTGCTGGGTTTGCCTCCGGCTCCCAAATGCAAAGAATACACTCCAGCCCCTTTCTGTGTGCCCTATCCCTGGGGCCGGGCAGAGATTCTTGAGGGGGCGTTGGGGGGTGCACCATGGGAGAATGACTTCTTGATGTAATCTCCGGATTAGCACAACACCGTCCACTGGAGCAAATGAAACCCTGACTTCTAGCTGCAGCGATTTGGCACAGGAAGGGTGGGGAGGAGAGGAGAGGCTTGACCTGGGCGGGCCTGGTTTGTGGCTCCGTGGAGGGGCTGCGTGGGGTCTGTACAGGAGGCTAGAGGGGAAGCAGGGGCAGAGCTTTGAGGAGAGGGTCCCGCTGGTGGGGCGGGCCATGAGTGCCCCATGCCATGGGCCAGGGCTCGTCTCGTGGCCACTCTCCACGGGACATTGGAAGCGCTGCCTTAAGCGGGGCCAGGAACTCACCGATCGTGGGTGTCAGGTGTCTGAGTCCAGGGTGGGCCCTGCCCTCGCACGGTGCACCCAGGTCATTAATGATTACATTAAGGGCCTGTTCTGTTCTTCTTCCCTCCAGATGTGGCAAACGGCACCAGTTCAGGGGGTACCGCCCGCCTCCCAGAACCAAAGAAGTCATCATCAATGGCCAGACCGTGAAACTTAAATACTGTTTCACCTGCAAGATTTTCCGGCCCCCTCGTGCCTCTCATTGTAGCCTTTGTGATAACTGCGTAGGTGAGTAGCCCCAAAACACGGCCCCGTTCCCGCCTCTCGCACCGCGCCCAGTGCTGGTGGCCTCTGAATAGACTTTGCACTAGAGCCTCAGCACGGTTGTCTGATCCGTCCCTGGAAACAGAACAGCTCGCTCGCTTACCATCCGTGTCCCTGCCTCCGCCCTAGTGCATTCTCCAAACCTGGCATTGCCCAATGACCCGCACATCCAGCTGTACCCTGAGCCACGGGTGGCTGGAGGCGCCCTCCAAACACAGACTAGGTTGTTCCCTGCTACCAGCAGACCCGCAGGCCCCGGGAGCAGAACCCGCGCCCTCTGTCCCCCCAGCACCCAGCCGGACGCCCCACAGTTGTTTCTCCGACACGGGAGCAGCAGTCTCTGCTGGGAGAACTGCGGGGCTGGCAGAGGAAGTGAAAGTCCCAAGTTGCAGGGCCCACGTGAGAAAGCGGTGGGGACTTTGCCACTCTTGGGGGCTCGTGGCCCACACATGCGCCTACAGCCCCAGAGCCTACCTGGAATAGAAACAACTTGAAATAACCCGGGAGAAAAAGCCTCGGCATCCTCTGTTCGCTGAACGTGAAGGGCGAGCGTCCCCGGAAGCCGCCTCGTTTCCCTGGTAACGCTTTGACTGGCCAACTCCCTTGCCAAGCCGGCTGGAATTAGGGGCGCAAACCTTGGGGAAAGGAAAATGTTTGAATGCACTTCCTGCTGTGAAAGCAGATCTGCTTCTGGTTATGGGCATTTCCTTTATTCTGGCGCTAATCACCTGTAACTTGGCAGGCTCTGGTTTTAATAACCAGGTAAAGTACCTCCTTTGGAGCAGCATGGAATTTGGTTCTGGTGTAGTCAAAACCTGGAAGTGAACCGCATGGGCCCGGTGCAAATACTAGATTTGTGCAGACACACTTAACTGTCATTTTCTCATCTCTACCCTGAGACAGTAACAGTTCCCACAGCAGGGGATGGTTGAGAGATTAGAGTTTAGCTGTTGCCAACCGTTGAGCAAATGTCCTGTAACTGTTAGCCCTGTTGACTGAAAAACTGAAGTTTGATCGAGTTTGTGGCTTGAGTGTGACCGCTCATGTCACAAGCCTGTGTCTCTTCGAGACTTTGTAAATGCAGCTCAGGCAGGGCAGAGAGGAAGGACGGTGGGTAAGGGGGCTTGTCATGAATGCAGCTGGCCCCTAATGGATCCCTGGCACCGCAGGTCCCCAAGCACTGCTGGGGGTGACTCCTAAGCATAGAACCTCTGGGTTCTATGTCTACTGAGATGGCCAGTACTCCCCTCTCCCCCAAAGAATTACAACTCAGGGAACACAGACTCAAGAAATACTCAAACTTGTTGGGGAAGTTTGGGGTCCCCAACAGTATTGGGGTCCGTTGGGTTCCCTGGTCACATTCAGGACCAATGACGTTCCCTCTGATTGATGAGCAAAGACCACAGTTTAGAAAATCCAAGGCTTTACTAATGCCATCTCTACCCAACTTCCAACACCAACCAACAGCCTCTCTGACCCCCCAGAACTGCGGGAGATTTCTCTTATTCCAAGGCTTGGGGCAGGGTGTAACCAAAGGTGAAAACCGGCTTCCTCTTACTGGTGCAAATTCCCCAGGGGACCACGGCCCTGCTTCCCAAGGCTATTGAGATGCTAAGGCAGAGCATTGCTCTTCTCTCTCCTGGGCTAGTAAACAATCATTTCAATATTTCTTGTATCGAGTAAACACAGTAAGAGAAACAGGCATATCTAACTACACCTGAGATTAAAGAGATAGGGGATCTCTTTGGGGGAGATCTTTCTGGGGGAGATCATGTCGTATGATCCAAAGTATCCTCCCTTGCCAGATTGGTCATTTCCATTCCCCTCAGGGTCATGTCTACAACATCAGTCTTGCTCTGTTCCAAGGCAAGTCTTAAGTGCTCTGTTGCAAGGTGATCCACAGCTTATCTTCTGTCAGAACAAAGTTGTTCTGACCTTGCTCTAAACTTTGGATCAGGGCAGGGCTTACTCTAAAAGTTGCCAGGAGTAAACTCTTTTCCTGGTACCATCCAGTCCCTCGTAGAGCCCTTCTGAGGAAGTGAGGAACTAGAGTCAATCGAATGGTACTGAGGCTTCACTTGTATCACTTGTCTTCCTGTTGTTCATTGATTTGCTTGAGCGGGCACCAGTAATGTCTCCATTCATTGGGAATAATGTTCATTATTGTTACTGCTTTTGTCGTATCGAATACACCACGGGTAGCCTGCCAGGCTCTGCCGTGGCTCTGGGTTCATCCCAGGGGGCCCAGTCTTTTTTCTATGTCAGACCAACAACCATTCAGGGCCCACAGGGCAGAGCCCTAGGCATAGACAAGCCTGTCTCCTGTCTGCCACCTGCCGATACAGCCAGGCACCACAGCCACACCTGAAACACTGAGGCTTATAGTTGGAAAATATGATGGAAATCCAGGAGTAAATAGTTTAGAGTTAAATAACCGTGTTATCTTTTGTGTTCATACAACAACAGATCTCTTAGCATGACTTGATCACTTGATCACTTGACATTCCGTTATTCATTGATTTGCTAGGGTAGATGCCAGTAACATTTCCATTTGACCCTATCATGTGTCAGTGTAGCCCAATGGCATCTGGTTGCTTCAGGAATACGAAGAGCCTCAAACCATTCATTCAGGGTCTTGACGAAGAAGTCTGACCATCTTGTAGGTGGGTGGCCACGTGATCTTTTAATGTCCCATGGGATCCAGTTGGTAATTGTCGGGGACTGCTGCCGGGGTCCCCAACAGTGCCGGGTGCGAAGTTCCTTCTACCTCCGAGCCGGCGGGAATGGATGAAGACTTAGGAATCCGATGCAGTTTTAAAAGGCTTTACTTATCACAGGTTCAGGCATACAAATTCACAATAATAAAAACCCTGTGCTTAGGATTCCTGGCTAGAACCCCAGCCACATGTAGACCAAAATGGCGGCCACCACGTGTAAAGGCCCTGTAAAGAGGAGACAAAGACAAGACTCCCAAGAAGAGTGCGAGCTCACAACGAGAGAGCCCAAAAAGAGAGAGCACGAGAGAGGAAGCAGGCTAGTATTATACCCCTGCAACTCACATCTCCCTCCCACTATTATGGAAAGCAGGGAGGGTCAAATGCCCTCAGGTAATTTCTCCCAGCACCTCACCCAAGCCCTTTTATATGCTAATGTCTTGAGCCAAGATCTGCCTGGAAAAGCCTTTCTAAGGTAGAGAAGGGGGTTTCCAAGGTGGCTTGTCTCTGTACCAAAGTCTAATACTAGTACCAGTCAAATATTTCTCCAAACCTTCACAAGTTTTGTCTACTTCTCGGTAGTTTTGCTATTTAGTTGCCTTTGAGTATATCAGGGAGCCATGCTTGCTTGCTTGGAGACAAACAGCATTTCTCTCTGGTCTAATTACTTAGGGATCCCACGTAGCCAGGCAAATATGCTGGTAAGATCTAGCTAGTCCTATGATGATTGTGGTAGCATGGGAGAATATTTATACCAACTAGTACAGAATACATGGTCAGATAAACTGCCACATTTAGACTATCCCCTATCTATGAAGTGACCTGCAGGAGGCAATCCAGGGCAGATGCAGTGGCTCTTAAAGGAGTCCTGCAACAGGTAATAGCTCTAGTCCAGCGGTCATCTCCAAATCGCATTACATGTACAGTCCATCTGATTTTTGATGCATTGGCAAACAAGACAGCATCCCTGACTCTGGATCATCGATAAAGGTCAGAACTCCAGATTTCTTCTCTCTCACTTGAGTGAGGCGTGATATTCCAAGCATCACTTGATCACTTGAATCCCATTATTCATCGATTTGCTCGAGCGGGCGCCAGTAACATTTCCATTGGACCCTATCACGTGCCAATGTAGCCCAATGGCATCTAGTAACAGAAATTCCAAGCATAGCTCTTTCAATTCCTCTCTGGGAGACCTGAATAGCATTCTCATCCTGCTTTCATAGGTGAATAGCATTCTCATCCTGCTTTCGTAGGGCCCAGATCTCTGAGGCGTATGTTAATGCAGGGAGAATGGTGGAATCTAAGAGATGTGCCCGAGCCGGAAGTTCTTTTGTCCTTTTAGCTATTTCTTTGATTCTCTTGAAGGCGTTCCATGCTGCTCTCTTCCTCCTGCACAGCTCAGGTCTTAGGTCGTTCATCATGTTGACTTCTCGACCTAGGTACACATAACTGCTGCATTCAGAGATGTTTGTTCCCTTGAGAGTGAATAGGGACTCTGGAACTAGTTCATTTTCATGAAAATAGTTTTGTTGAGATTCAGCTGTAGACCTATCTTTCCACATTCTCAGGTCAAAGTTAGCCAGCATTTGTGCCGCTTGGCTAATGTTTGGTGTTAGTAGAATGATGTCATCAGCAAAGCAGAGGTGGTTTAGTTGCCGACCACCAATCTTCACTCCTATTCCTTCCCATTCTAATTATCGCATGATGTTCTCATGGGTGGTACTGAAGAATTTCAGTGAAATAGTATCACCCTGCCAAACCCCTCTTTTGACATCAATGATCAACTTCCTTGTAGAATGGTGAGATCCTGGTGGTGAATCCGTAATAGAGCTCACGAAGGATCTTGATGTATTGGGTTTGAACACCCTGTTTGGCTAGGGCTTTGATAACCACTTCAGTCTCCACAGAATCAAAGGCTTTCTTTAAATCAATGAACGTGAGACAGAGCGGCATCTTGAACTCCCTACAAACCTCAATGAGCTTGGTTACCGTGTGGATATGGTCGATTGTGCTGAATCCTTTTCAGAAGCCAGCTTGCTCGCATGGTTGTCCTTCATCTAGTGTTCTGCCAATCCTGTTGAGATTGACTTGAGTGAACAGCTTGTAGATGACGGACAACAGGCAGGTGGGGCGATAGTTGCCAATGTCGTGGATGTCTCCCTTCTTGAACAGTAGAACTGCCCTGCTGGTTTTCCATTGGGAGGGCACCTTGCATCTCGAACAGGTAGCGTGTGAAGAGCTGAGCTAGTGTATTGATGAGTACCGACGGCAGATTCTTCAGGTGTTTGGGTCTGACTTTGTCTGGGCCAGGTGCTGTTTGCTTCTTTACCAACAAAATGGCATGTCGGATTTCAGAAGGGAGAACGTTGGGAATGATGTATCCATCCTCGCGGAATTTGGTGTGTGGGCAGGTGGACGTGGCTATAAAAGAGATCTGAGTAGAAGTCATGGATAATCTTCTCCATTGCCTTTCTAGAAGATGTGATCGATCCATCAGGATGTCAGAGGGCAGTCATCTTGGTCTTATAGTTGTCAAAGGACAGGCAGGTGTTGCGAATGCTTTTCCCAGCTTCTGCTGCATCAGCCAGTATGTTTGCTCTTCTCTCTTTGAGGTCTTCCCTTTATCACTTCTCTGCGCTACTTTGTGAGCTTGGACGTTAGCATTTGGTTACCTGAGGCTCGCGCCTTGTCATGTTGGCAAATTAGCTCAAGAGTTTTTGAAGACAGGTATCCTTTTGCGGCTTTCTCTTGGTGTTCTTCGCACAATCATGGAGGTGCTGAGCCAGTCGGTTGTATTCTTCATCAATGTCATCAGTGATGGCATCTTACCATGTTGCCACAATGGTGCCCAAGAGTTCCCAGTTGGTGGTTGTTCTAGGAATTCTCTTCTTAAACTTTGCGCCATGATTCACACCTGCCTCACCAGGGTTCCCTGTTCCTTTCGTGGGCCCAGCCAGAGTCCAGCCAGATTGGGAAGCTGCTGTCCCCAGCTGACAGGTGTCACTGTAGAGCAAGCCACTGTCCCCAGCTGGTGCCACTGCAGAGTGGGCCATTTCTTTTATTTTCTTTTTTAATTTTATTCCACCACTTTTAAATATACAGTTGCAAGATGCTCATGCTTGAGTTTTGATTCTACAGTGTTCCAACACCCATCCCTCCACCCGAACCCATCTCCCATCACCAATGTCCCCCACCTCCCTACCCCCTCCCGCACCCCAACTTCTCGGCGGGTTCTGTATATCTTTTCTCTCCTCTCTATCTCTCCCTCCTGCCTACCTTTCCTACAAATCGTAGAATGCAGTATGTTAAAGGACATAACTGTTTCCACTAGTTTGATGGACTGCGTGGCCTCAAGCGGCCCCGCAACTTAGGGGTCTCATGGTCAGCGTCCAGACAGCGAAAATGGCGGCTAATGTGGTGGGTGAGTCTCATCTGCCTGCTTCCGGGACCCCCAGAGGTGATGGGCCAACACCCAAAACCCATCTGTCCTCCTGGGGGCCTCATGGTCAGCTGAGCTAGGGAAGAGCCGAGTTCCAGTTCTCCCAGCTGCGTTTGAATTGCCTTTATTTTCAACCCCAAGCTTTCCCTGAGCGGCTCTGTCGCCAATGATGGCATCTTCCCATGTTACCGCAATGGTGCCAAAGAGTTCCCAGTTGGTGGTCATTCTGGGAGTTCTCTTCTTAAACTCTGCAGCCTTTTCTCTTCCCTGTGTCTGGTTCCGGGTCTCTGTGTCAGCCCACCCTCTTGGCACTTCCTCTTGGCCCATCATTCTTGGTGTTGTTGTTCCCAGAATCCTTGACGTTGTTTAGAAAATACTGTAAACAGCTGCAGCTGGCCGGGCCAGGACTCCTCATCACAAAAGTGACCAAGCAGGGGCAGCATCACATGTGCACATGTGGGGTCTGGCCAGGAGCATCCAGAAGGTCCGGGCAGTCGGGGTCACCAGCAGGTTCCCTGGAGTCAGCTTGTTCCAGAGCCCCAAACTCTATAACAGAGAGGGTGGACTGAAAATCAGACTCACACAGAAGGGCCCGGCCAGCCTGTACCTATCCTTCAGGTGACAGCTCAGGCTGCTGTCTGAGAGAGAGCGTGCAGGGGAGGGACCGGTGTAGGGGGTGGCTAGTGCAGGGGAAGGTGACCTGGGCAGGGAAGGTGGTCATTGTTGGGGGGAAGTGACAGTGCAGGTGATCGATGTGGGGAGGCAATAACTCAGGTAAGATAATATGAGGAAGAAGAAAAGGAGTTGAACATAAGTAAATATACACTTTCCATAACAGGCATAACTTCTTTACCGACTTGTGGAATATTTTCAAAAGTTCATTTTATTAGACCACAAAAATGTTCTGACATCCCCAAAGGGAAGATCATGAGGTTTGCTACCACACGATTAAGCTAGAAACTACATGGATACATGGGACTCATCAACCATGACTTGGGTACCACAGTACACTCCCAGAAGTCACTTTGGAGCCCTGTGATATGGGCGAGGTGCGCCACCATTTAAACCATATTCCCTGGCCTTCTAAGTTAATTTTCATCTTTAACTCTTGGGGAACAAGCTCCAAACTGCAGTTGTGGTATGTTTAGAAAGTGGCCATAAGAACAATGCAGAGAAACTCTAGGCCGTCCCAAATTCTAAATTCTAATTACACGGAATAGTTCACCTCAGTTTGGACGACCTTGGGCTGAGAACCAGCAGGAGCGATGTAGGAGAGGCAGAGGGCTCAGTGGTCACATCTGTGATGGGGCCTCATGGGGGTGGAAGCCACAGACCCCACCGTGGGGCTCCAGTGTTGCTCCCAGCAACTTCAGACTGTGGTTCTGTCTGTCTGCGAGGCACATACTTGGGGTCAGCATCGGGGGCAGCCCCCAGATGCGTCCCTCCCACCCCTGAGCAACCACTTGCAGCATCTCACAGAAGTCTGCCCCACTGACTTGTTCCCAGGAACTGAGTATCTTGGCCAGAGAATAAACCAGAGCATCTTTTATTGATTTTTTTTTAAAAAGTCTAATTCAAAAATACTAAACTAATCTAAATTTAGAAACAAATAACCAAACATAGCCACGATCTCAAGAAGATGGAAAAATAGCAAAATAAAGCTAAGGGAAACTGGAAGAAAACAATGAAAGGCCCAAAGAAGAAGCGTGAGAGCAGATTGATCCTTTGGGAGATAAACAAGAAAAAGGTAAACAGGAGAGAGAGAGAGAGAGAGAGAGAGAGAGAGAGAAATACAGATTTGTTTAGGGTTGTTAGTTTTCAGAAACTCTGTGTCATCTGTATGTTGTATATTTTTGTGCTGCTGAAAATCTCAATGAGGTATCAGGAGAAATTAGTCAGAGAAGGATGCAAAATTTGAACCCCATAAAACAAAGTTTATAGAACAAATACCCAAGAATGGAAGGAATTTATGGAACAAATACCCAAGACCATTTTACTTCCTGTGCTTGGCATAGCTTTCAGAGCTTACAACAGATCAGATGAGAAAGCCTAAGTCTAATACAGAACCTGGCCAAAATTACCTGCAAAACATTAATAAATGTATTAATAAATGTGGTCAAAAGGCAACTTAAAGATAACAGGTTGAATCTTGCAATTAAACGAAAGGATTGGTCTTTGCCATAGATTACATTTCAGGATTGTGGTTGGTTTCTTCCTTTTTAATTTTTTAATATTTGGTTTCTTGGGTCCTACCCAGCAATTCTCAGGGGTTACTCCTTGGCTCTGCAGTCAGGAATTACTCCTGGCGGTGCTGGGGATCATATCCAGGCTGGTCACATGCAAGGTGAATGTACCCACTGTACTATAGCTCCAGCCTAGATTATGGTTGCTTTAATGTCAATAAAACTCTTAATCTTATCAAAGGTTAGGGACCATACATTAGATAATTGTGATAAAGAATTGCAGGGAAACTTTTGATAAAATCTGGGACCCATTTTTTAAAGGTTTTTTTATTAAATCACCATGAGGTAAACAATAGAAAAGTTGTTCATGATTGGGCTCCAGTCACGCAGTGTCCCAACACCCATCCCTTCAGCAGTGTACTTTTTTCCCACCACCAATGTTCACAATTTCCCTCCGCCCCACACCCGGTCTGACACCTCCTCCTCCTTTTGCTTCATCTTTTTTCTTCCTTCTCCTCCTTCCTCTTCTTCATCTTCATCTCCTTCCTTCTTCCTTCTACTACTCCCCTCCTCTTGCTCCTTCTCCTCCTCTTCCTCCTCCCCATCCTCCTCTTTTTCATCCTCCTCTTCCTCCTCCTCCTCCTTTCCCTCCTCTTCCTCCTCCTCCTCCTCCTTTACCTCCTCCTCTTTTTCTCCCTCCTCCTCCCTCCTTTTTCTCCTCCTCCTTCCCTTCCTCCTTTTTCTCCTCCTCCTTCCCTTCCTCCCTCTTTCTCCTCCTCCTTCCCCTCCTCCTCTTTCTCCTCCCTCCTTCCCTTCCTCCTTTTCTCTCCTCCTCCTCCCCCTCCTTTTTCTCCTCCTCCTTCCCTTCCTCCTCTTTCTCTTCCTTCTTCCCTTCCTCCTCTTTCTCCTCCTCCTTCCCCTCCTCCTCTTTCTCCTCCTTCTTCCCCTCCTCCTCTTCTCTCCTCCTTCCCCTCTACCTATTTTCTCCCTCCTCCTTCTCCTCCTCTTTCTCTTGCTCCTTCCTCTCCTCCTCTTTCTCTTCCTCCTTCTCCTCCTCTTTCTCTTCCCTCCTCCCCCTCCTATTTCTCTTTCTCCTTCTCCTCCTCCTTCTCTTCCACCTCCCCTTCCATCTCTTCCTCCTCCCCTTCTCCTTTTCTTTCTCTTCCTTATCTTCCTCCTCCTCCCTCTTCCTCCTTCCCCTCCTCTTCCTCCTTCCCCCTCCTCCTCTTCCTCCATCCTTCTCCTCTTCCTCCTTCCCCTCCTCCCCCCTCCTCTCCCCATCTCTCTTTGTGGTCGTTATGGTTTGCAGCACACATACTGTAACATTATCTTGTGTATCTCTTTGCCTACTTTTATCACTCACTTTTTTTTTTTTTTTTTTTGGGTCACACTCGGCAATGCTCTGGGGTTTCTCCTGGCTCTGCACTCAGGAATTACTCCTGGCAGTGCTTGGGGGACCATATGGGACATGGAGGATCGAACCTGGGCTGGCACAGGCCGGCGCGTGCAAGGCAAACGCCCTACCCGCTGGGCTATCCTCCAGCCCTCACTCACTTCTGTAGGACCCATTTTTCAGTGGGTAGGAGAGAGGTCTCCGCCCACCCTGCTCTCACCCCCTTGGCTGTTTTGATACCTGGCAAAGACCTTCACAGGTGCCAGTGAGGTCACAATCAACGACCTGAAATCAGGACGATCTCCTGACAGTTCAGGTGGACCAGGCAGCCGGGCCATTACAGGCCCCAAGAGCAAAGATGGCAGTTTGCAGCAGAGCAGGGGTCCCTGCACTTTGCTGGCTCAGAGCCGGAGGCGTCTACATGTGTGTGGGGACAATAGCCACAGGGAGTATGGAAGACCCCTGGTTTAGACCAGCACCCCAACGTCACCTCCATCTCAGCTGGGGAGACCCGAGTCCCCAGTTCCTAAGTCTCAAGGCAGTGAATGAGTCACATATTCTTTTAAGTGGTTTTTAAATGGAGGAGGAGTGAAAGCTGTTATTTCCCTTCACAACAAAGCTCTGTGTTACAATGAAATCAGAAATAAATGAGGATGCTGACAGCCAGTGCTGGTACATAGCATCTTCCCTCATCTCTAAGCGTCGCATTAAGATGAAAAAATAGATCAGAAATATAACTAGGAAAAACAAGATTGTATGGGATGAAGGCACATGCCTTGCATGCAGTTGCCCTGTTCCCTGGCATTGCTGGGCAGGGGCCCTGGCGGCCCGAGCTCTGCCCGGCGCCCTGTGTGACCAAGAGGACCTGAACATGCCGAATTATCAGCCTCTGGCATTGCAGACTCTGGCCTGATCCACTAAGAATTACTGAGATGGAACCACTGGGCTTCCTGAGCACTGAGTAGGAGTGCAACAAAGTGTGTGTGTGTGTCTGTGTATATGTGACTGTGTGTGTGACTGTGTGTGTCTGTGACTCTGTGTGTCTGTCTGTGTGTATGTGACTGTGTGTCTGTGACTCTGCGTGTGTGTGTCTATCTGTCTGTGTGTATGTGACTGTGTGTGTCTGTGACTCCGTGTGTGTGTCTGTCTGTCTGTGTATATGTTACGTGTGTGTGACAGTGTGTGTGTGACTCTGCATGTGTGTGTGTGAGATGTGATCAAACCTCTGGTCTCGGGGCCAAGGCTGTCACTCACTGTGTCTGCCAGCCTGCTGTCCTCAGTGACATTTGCGGGAAGCCCCCCTGCGGGTGTGACGGGTCAGAGCGAGGAGTGAGGCCGGATGAAGCAATGAAGAGGGCCACGAGCCTCGCCCTGCTCCAGCCACAGAGTCTCGTTCTGTTTTTGCCCACCTGATCAGAAAAAAAAAAAACAAAAACACACAAAACTGTGTCAGACAATCTAACAAATGCTGGGAGATCGCAGGCACCTGGGACACGCAATCCTGTTTGCTGACCTCTCCGGAACATTCCCTCACTCATCCTACTGAACGAAGCTCATCTCTGGATCTTCTCACTGAAAACAAGGAGCCTATTGTAGTGGTGACCGTGCCATGAAGGAGGCTTGACTAAGCTACCAAGGGAGAGATCACTGCGCGTCCTTGCCATGAGGGCAGCTGTGAAAAGAGCAGGGCCTGGTGTCTGCTGTGAGGAAGACGGCCACTGGTGCAGAAGTCATTTCATTCACCAGGAAGTTCTGTTGGGGATTGTCTCCACCCACCATTTCTTGTTTCGGTCTTTGAATCACGCCTGCAGTTCTCTGAAGAGTCTTCTTAAGGCCACGTCATGGGTGTCAGTCTGTGTCGGTAGAAATGGGCTCCTTCCGATGGGTGACCTCGGCGAGGGGTCTGCAGTCAGTTAGACTCAAGGGGGTTCTTGGGCATAACACGCAGTAATAAATAAAGTAAAGAAAAGATCGTAAAAAGCTGGGCTTGTGGCTCAGTGGCAGAGCACTTGCTTTGCGTGTGTGAGGCCCTGGGTTCTGTCCCCAGCACCACAAGTAGTAACAGACAAATAAGGGACGGAGAGCTAGCACAGCTGCAGGGCGTCGCCTTGCACAAAGCAAACCCTTTCCATCCTCGGCAACCCATGTGGTCCCCTGAGCATCACCAGGAGTGACTCCTGAGTGCAGAGCCACGAGTAACCCCTGAGCTCCTCCAGGTATGGCCCCCAAACAGAGCAAAACAAAAATAGTTAAATGGATCAAAATGGAACGCACTTTCTTGAAACCCTCTCCAGCTTTCTGAATGAGGGCTGCTGTCTGCGTGCCTGGGAGCTGCCCGACCCTTCTGGAAGACTCTGCTCAAGAGGTTTACAACCCCAGAAAGGTACATGGAAGCAACCCGGCGGCTGGAGAGTTATCGAGGCCTTTGTGCCGTGTATGATTTTGTGGGTGAAATCATCCACGAGGCTGAATTTGTCTCTCACTTCCCCCTCCATGCCATTGAAATCTGAGCCACACGTGGTTTGGTTTGACCACAGGGTCACAAGTGCCCAGAGCTGCACGGCCATAGCCAGAGTCCAGGGACGAGGCTGAGGATCACCATGAGGGTCAGGCTAGCACTGTAGAAAGCATGGCGAGGCTTCCACTGGGGTGTATTGACTGGTCTGGGATGAGAATGAGATGGCGTATCAGACATACAGGCTCCCTGCCCCCAGACAGACAGACAGACAGGCTCCCTGCCCCAGACAGACAGACAGACAGACAGACAGGCTCCCTGCCCCAGACAGACAGACAGACAGGCTCCCTGCCCCAGACAGACAGACAGACAGGCTCCCTTCCCCAGACAGACAGACAGACAGACAGAGAGATGGGCTCCCTGCCCCAGACAGACAGACAGACAGGCTCCCTGCCCAGACAGACTCCCTGTCCAGGCAGACAGATTCCCTGCCCAGACAGACTTCCTGTCCAGTCATTTCTGCCTCCTCACAGGAAGTTCACTGGCATCACAAAGAATCATTCGACCAGGCTGCCAGGCTCAGGATGGCTACATGGTCATAGGATGGTCAGTTCATGTTGGAGAGCCTCTGGGGTCCCAAAAATATCAGGAAGTGAGTTCCCTTCTACCTCCAAAGCCAGCAGGGGAGTGGATGAAAACTCAGGAGCCCAGTGCAGTTCTAAAAAGGCTTTTACTAATTACCAATAAAACAAGCTCTGCTACTGCAATCCAAGATGATGGGATTCCCCAGAACTGCCCAACATCCATCAGAGTTTACACAAAGAGAGAGATCTCATTAGTATGAACTGGCTTAAGGACATGTAAATAGCTAAAAGTGTAAATGGATTAAACAGCAAAGCTCCCAAGCTAGCCAGGCCTGTAATCCAACAGTTCAGGCCATTCCCTCAGAGAAGAAAGGGACTGTTGTCACCATCCCGTGGTATCTTGTGTGTTCAGGAACAATAGCACTTCCCTCAGCTGATGGACAGGTCACAGGCTGATGGCCATGAAAGACTTTATTGAAATCAAGCAGGGCTAATATAGGGAAGAGAAACTGCTCCGTAAGGGTGGGGACAGGGACAGAATGAAAAAACCCCACATTACAGATAGGGGAAGTGCACAAAGGAGAAATTAAACAGAGCACAAGGATTGGGAGTGTCCCTGTAGTGGGTGTAACTCGTTAACATAAACTCCACCAGCTGCAAAAGTCAACTCAAAGTCAAGCCTGAGGAGCTACAGAAGAACGAATTATTCTATTTCCAAGTAGGAGGAGACGCTGCCCCTTTTGGTGCTGGCCTTGCCCATCTTTGGTGCCCCTTTGGCCTCGAGGAGAGTCCCCGAGGGCTGACTCAGCAGGGTGGCACCTGCCAGGGGTTCACGAACAGTGCCAGCACAGGGCCCAACAGACAGATGGTCAGTACTCATTGGCAGGCAAGCCATGGCCGTGTCTGCCCATCTGGGGCAGCAGGACAGGACTGTGCCTTACTGCCTGCTGCTAGAAAGGGCATTGGAAGGCCAAGACCTGGCCTCTTCCGCTGTGTGCAGTGACGGGTGTTAGCTGTCAGCCAGCACTGCTGCGTCACAAACATTCCCCCAATAGCACAAAAGTGACATCGCACTGGGGTGTGGCCAGCTGCTTTCCTGTCCTGTGCCAGGCCCTCTGAGGACCTGTAGGCCCAGACAGTCTTCTCCCGGGCTGTATTCTGTACCTGGCCGAAGGAGCAGGTGCTCCCAGAGGACTATTCTGTTCATGGGGATTCACCCATGAGTAGAATCATGGATCTTAGCTGCAGTGCAGACTTTAGCCCAGCAAGAGGATGATGATGATCATCCCCTGGTAGGTCTCGCTGGCCATTATGCATCATGGGGAGCAAAGTCTGTATTTGCTGCATTATCCCACTCAGTCCTCCCTGGGGTCTGGGAGCAAACAGGAGAGGCTTTCTGAGCGGCTTCCTGAGGGGGTCCTAAGGGACTTCCTGAGAGCCTTCCTGAGAGCCTCCCCTAGGGGCTTCCCTGAGGGGGCTTCCTGAAGGGTATCCTGAGGGGGCTTCCTGAGAACCTTCCTGAGGAGCCCCCCCTGAGGGGTTTCCCTGAGGGCTTCCTGAGGGGCTTCCCTCAGAACCTTCCTGAGGGACTTCCTGAGGGCTCCCTGAGGACTTCCTGAGGGTTTCCTGAGAACTTCCTGAGGAACTTCTTGAGAGGCTTTCTGAGGGGACTTCCTGAGGAGGCTTCTTGAGGGGCAGCCTGTGTGTCTCCTCATCTCGAGCTGTTTCTTCTGGCCCATGCCCATGAATTAGTGGGTCTGTGCTTGATTCGTCACATCTTCTCATAGACCACCCCTGTTGGATTACTTGTTTGACCACACCTACTCACTAGCCTGGGTTTTTGCATTATGATGAGGGATTGTTTGCCTCCTTCCTATAAAACTTTTGCATATGTTTAAGGTAAGAGATTTTGTTCTTGTATAAATATAAAAAGGAGTGTGGAGGCAGGTATTTGTGAGTTAGTTAGACTCTGAATTGATTGTTCCTGGACATCCCGTCATATTTTCTTACTAACATCTTAATGCTCTTGGATTGATTTTATTTTTTTTTGTTACTGTTTTATTTATTTTTAAAATTTTTTTTTATTATACCGTGAGACATACAATTACAAAGGTGTTCATAATTGGTTCTTGGTAATACAGTATTCCAGCACCCCTCCCTCCACCAGTGCCCCATTTCCACCACCAATGTGATTTTAATAGCCTCTATATGGGTCCCTACGAGGGACTGGATGGTACCAGGAAGAGAGCCACCTTAGTTATGAAATGGGACTGCATTTAGGAGAAGTTCTGCTCTGACCCAAAAGATTAGAGCAAAGCCAGAATCAGCTTTGTTCTGACAAGCCTTGAATGGCTTTGCCATGGAGCAGAGCACTTAAAATTTGCCTTGGAGCAAAGAAATACTGGAGTTGGAGTCAGAACCCTGAGGATGGGGATGATCAATGTGTCTTGGGAACATAGTTTGGATCATATGATGTGATCTCCCCATGAAAGTTCATCCAATATATTTAATCTCGGGTGTAGTTATTATGCCTGTCTCTCTTGCTGTGTTCATATAAGAAAACTAGATATAATATAGAAATGACTGTTCATTAGCCTGGGAGGAGAAGACCAGTGCTCTGCATTAGCATCTCTTAAGCCTGGGAAGCAGGTGTGGCCCCCTCCAGACTTTGTAAGAGGAAACCTGGATATACCCCCAAAGCCAGTTTTGACCTTTGGTTACTCCCTGACCCCAGCCTCTGCAGAGGTATTTGCTCTTGCAGTTGGGGTCGGTGCACATGGTTGTCACACATGGTCAGTCTGAGTCTGTTGGCCGGTGTGGTGGTGGCAAAGGGTGTGTAGCAGTTGTCGTGGAGTGAAGTTGGAGAACGTAAAGCTTTGGACTTTGAAAGAACTGGTGGTGTGCTTCTTTATGCATTGGTCTGAGGGGATGGTCAGCCCAGAGCATGACCAGGGAACCCAACGCATCCTGATCCTGTTGGGGGACCCCCAAAGGGCCCAAACAACCCCCTTTACCCATTCATGTGCCACAATCCACAGGGTAGGAAATGACGCTTAGAACAGGCTGGTTTCTCAAGAAGCCCTAAAAGACATGAGAGGCAGGGCCCAGGGGAAAGGCCAGCGGAGCACTGTGGCCTGGGAACCTGAGGAACCTGGAGATAATAGACTGGAAGGAAAGAGATCCTGAGTCATCCTCAGCCCCACTGATGGTCCCCCGAGCATCGCCAAGAGGGAGCCCTCAGCGCAGAGCTGTGAGGAGACCGTGAACATTACTAGATGTGGCCTATATCTCCTACCCACCTCCACAAAAATAAAAATTAAAAATAAAGCACAGATAATATTTAGCATGTTACATCAGGGTCCAACAGCTGGTTTCCAAAACCGAGCAGAAAACCAGGTCCCATGAACAGCAAGAGACACACTTGCCGCTACTTACCAAGGGAAGAGCCCAGAATCCCCAGCGTGCAGAGGCCGTGACGGGAAGCTTGTGTGACTGACCCCAAACACAAAGCAGTGATGTCACCTGCCAACTCCATTCATTTATTCTGACCCAGAATGAACTCCATTCATTCTGACCCGCAGGAAAGACAGCCTCAAAAAATGCCAGACATTTCTACGCCTTACCAAGGAAGTATACACTCTAATTCTAACGGGATATTCAAAAGGAAAGACAACGATTTTCTTTTCACACAATAACAAGAAATAAGTCCAGAGATTTAATAATGCAAAGATAGTATACTTAGCTTTAGAAACTTTCTCCTAAATATACCCAGGCTTAAAGATAAAACTCAAAAGGGAGGACATTAAAGTGATAAAGCCTTCTTAACATATGAGTACTTAGAGTTATTCTATTTTAGTTCATCTTTAGGTTTTCCATTTTCTAGATATATAAGGCCTATGACAGGACAAGAAAGAGAAGAAAAAATATTTTCCCAAAGATTTCTTTTACTTATTTATTAGCCAATTCTTTCTCCCCCACACTATGACTATAAAACCACTATTATTAAAGCCACATAAATATATTTCAAGAAGCTTAAATGAAGTTAATAATCTTAATACAGGAGCAATTTTACAAATGGTCCTTCAACCATGTCAGCTATGAAACACTTCTACAAAATCATGTCATTTTCCCCCAAAACTGTGACTAACAGTTGTTACAGCCTCAGCAATACATTTTGAACATACAATTAAGCACTCTTTTAGTTTTGAGGGGACACAACCGGTGATGCTCAGGGCTTACTCCAGGTGGAGTTTAGGGGACCATATGTGGTGTCAAGGATTGAAACCAGCCGGCTGCTTGCAAGGCAAGCACCTTATCCACTGTGTTATGGCTCCAGCCCCTAAACAATTTGTTTTAATATAAATACATTGTGATATATGCATGCCATTTTAATTTTCTCAGTATATGGCATTTACTTTTTGATGCTATATCTTTTTTAATTACATTTTCATTACCATTATGTGAATGTCTCTTAATTTTCTCAACTACCACCAAATCAATGGCTATTTATTTAAACTATACACAATGTTTACTATAATAAAGAATACTATGATTCTTTCCCGTGTATTTTTTCATTTGTAAGAGTGTTTCAGAATACATTTTAAGTGGTGGGGGGGAAAATGCCAGACATGTGGCGAGATACACATGTGTTTCCCCAGGACCCAAGCCAGCACCGTTCCATCCAGCCTCTGGCCGGGCTCCTCTGGGCGGAGGCACCACCCTTCTCCCTTCCACTGAGGCAGGAAGCGACTTCCCAGCCTGGCAACATGGAAACCTGAGGCAATGTAGATCCTGTGGGCTGGCTCCCAGCCCCATTCAAATAGTGTTTACGGTATCCATCAGCTTCTAAATCCTTTGACCCCCTGACAGGTACCAACCCCCGTCACCCCGAGCTCATGCTGTCCTTATCCACAAAGCACTGGAACATGGGGAAACCGGGGACCCTTTTGGAACTGCCTCTCGGGCATGGGCCCATGCCAGTGTCTCCCCCTACTCATGCTCAGTTGCCTCATGAGTCACACAGGGCTGAAGGCACTCACGTATGTGGCTTCTTCTGGCAAACCCTCAAGGACCGGGCATGCTCTGTCCGTCCAGTAGCCCAGGCATCCCGTGCTTTAACCCTTAGTAGGCCCCTCAAGTATGCAGGTTCTGTGGATAGGTAAAGAAGCAGAGAATTATGAGTGTAAGGGTCTAGGGCTTGACCTGGTATTGAAACTGACAGTGACTCCCCACACTACTGTGACTGCCCCATGCTACCATGACTTCCCACAGTCATTGACAGATCATTGTATCACTGTATCACTGTCTTCCCGTTCATCATCGATTTGCTCGAGCGGGCACCAGTAATATCTCCACATGTCCTGTCTCATGCAAGTAGAGCCCAAGGGCACCTGCTTGCTCCAGGAACATAAAGAGCCTCAAACCATTTCATCAGGTCATGGGAATGAGGTCTATAATTGTTACTGGTATCTGGCATATCAAATACGACACGGGTAGCTTGCCAGGCTCTGCCGTGTGGGTAACATATACTTGTAGTCATCATTGACAGGACACAATTTATAAGGCATGCTTGTCACTCTTTGGGAAGATAATGATCCTGCTGGCTGTCCCAGGCCCTTATGGCTTCTCTCTCTTGTGTCCACGCCTGGAGAGGTGGCCACTCATAACCACCCATGGGAGCCAGGACCCCAGAAGTAAGATCGCTCTGAGCCACAGAACCAAGTAGACCTTCCCGGTTGTCAGGGCCGTGTACCACTTGTTATTTCTCCCGTTGCCTTTGGAGGAGACCCCAGAGTGCTCCTTCATGTCAGCTGAGGAGAACGATGTGCCCCAAATCACTGGAACTTTCTCTGAGCACTGAAGCTAGCGACACGCATGCGTTATCCGAGTCCTGGGCTGGGGTAGGGCTAGAAAGCTGCAGGGTGGGGGGGTGAAAGACGTGTCATTAATGGTTTTCCTTCTTGTTTTTCTCTGCCTCTCGTTTCAGAACGGTTTGATCACCACTGTCCCTGGGTAGGCAACTGTGTGGGGAAAAGAAACTACAGATTTTTTTATATGTTTATTTTATCTCTGTCTTTTCTGACAGTCTTTATATTTGCGTTCCGTTATCACCCACGTCATTCTTCGTAAGTATGCTCTGGCGAGCTCAGATTCTGTATGTAACCATTTGCCTGACTTTTGTTCTTTCGAATTTAATTTTGCTTTGATATTCTGATCATTTCGGGCTTCTCTTTCTTCTCTGCCCTGCCTCACTTCCTGCCCGTACCCCTTCCTTTCCCGTGCTCCTCCCTGCCAGCTCCCTGACCCCCTGCCCAGAGCAGCTGAGCAGCTGGGCCAGCTCCCCTTCCCCCAAAGACCTTTCCTTAAGGGCCATCAAGGTGGCCCAATGGGCTGTGCACATGCTTTGCGTGAGGGAAGCCCAGTGTTGAACCCCCAGTTCTGCATGGTCCCCCCAATACCTCCAGGAGTGACCCGCCCCAGCAGGGAGCAACCCTGAGTACTGCCAGATGTGTGCCCCCCACACTCCCAAACAGCAACACATAAAAGGCCCTTTCTCCTTCCCCCCCCCGTTGTCTTTCATTTCTCTCGTGCCAGGGGCCCTGAAGGAATCAGCCTCACACGGCTCAAAGGCTAAAGCGTTAGGGATATCTGTCAAGGAGCAGAGCCTTCTGGGTCTTTACTGTGACGGCTGCTTAACACGGGGAAACTCAGGGAACTCGGGGCCGACTTTCTGACACCCAATCCGGTGTCACACATGGGTGTTAGGGCGGGCATGAACGAGCCCAGCTGTGGGGGAAGCAGCTTCGCTAGAAAGGAGATTTGGGCCTGGACGAGGTGGGCGCATGTTTGCCCCCTGCAAGTGGCATTTGAGCCTGGGACGAGGTGGACTCGTTTGCCCCCCCAAGTGGCGTTTGTCTGCCCCCATTCTGCAGGGCAGGCAAAGTATCCCCTAGTCTCTGGGGCTTTCCAAGTCAGGAGTGAGGAGACGAGGGGGCAGGCTGGGGGCTTGGGCCCACCTAGTGCAGCCTCGGACACGTCACAGTGCAGCCAGCAGCAGAGCCCGGCCTGTGCTTGTGCCTGAGGCCAGCCCCCAGCCAGCGCACAGCTCTTTCTGGAAAGTTCCCAGGAGCGCCTACTTATGGCCCACCTTCTTCCTACCCCGCCAAGGACGTGTGCTCAGGGCACTGTCAGAAATGCCAGCTCCCTCCTCTCTCTCTGGGCCGTGGGTGGTACAGGAAACTTTCCTTCAAGCAGGTTCTGGCCCCATTTTCATGGAATCCCAGAGCCCACGCCCCTGCAGACCCTGACCTCCGAAGCAGCACCCTGAGCGGAGCTTGTCAGAGGGCTGAGGACCCCCCTCTCCGGGCTGCCAGGGGGGGGGGTGGGCCTTGCCCTTCTCCCTGGGAGCAGGTCCTCACCTGCCGGGGGCCCTTACTCCCACCAGGGACCCAGCCCCTGGCTCATGCCAAGCCTGAGCTTCCCCGCAGAGGCACGTTTCTGTGGCAGAGCTGCACAGGCGGCCAACACCAGGCACGGGTCAGTGTGAGGATGAGCAGAAGCAGCAACTGTTCCCCAAGGAGCTATTCCAGACCCTGGCCCGAAACCAAGTATCGGAACATGCTTGAGGTCATCTTTAGCATCCTGAGGTGCTTTCCTGTGCATTAGCGTGTTGGTGATGGCCCCGCTCTGACATTCAGGATAGGAGTTCTCAGCGACACACGCCCAGCTCGGCTGGGGAGTGAGCACTCGCTCACGGCAACACACGTTCATGCATGCAACACTAGGGCACACACAGCACAGAATCACGTGTACTCATATGCCCACACTCATGGATACTCACATACAAGCACACACACGAACATATACTCACATTCAATCACACATGTACACACTCACAAGCATGCACTCTCACATGCATAGACTGTCCACACATTCTCACATGCAGTTACATATACACACTCACATGCACACACTGCTTACATACACAGTTACACCCAAACATATACACACACAGAACATTCACATGTACACACACATGCACTCACATGTGTTCACACTCATACATGCATACACTGTTACACTCCACAGACATGCATGCTCACACATGTACACTCACATGTACACACACTCATACATGCACACACACACGCGCACAGCAGAGCCAGCCCCCCACCAGCACACCTGGGTGACCCTCACGCCACTGTCCGCCTTCCCCAGCCCTTCCCGGCCCCCGCAGCCTGCAGCCTGCCGCAGCCCTTCACGCTGTCATAAGTTCCCGCAATCCCCAACTCACCTGCCTGCAAGTTACTCCAATGGTTTGGACAGAACCAATGATCTCATCTGGGGAAAAGTGTCGGGCTCAGGGCAAAGTCTTACCTGCGGCCTGGCCTGGTTTCATGCCCACCCATGTGCCCGCCGACCACCTTACGAGGTACCGCACAGCCCCTGACCAGCACTGGGTGAAGCCCCGCAGAGCCCAGCAGGACCATGGCCTCTGCCTCGCAGGGCCCCCCGAGAACAACAGAACAACAGCAACAAGAGCTTCCTCTCCTTGCCCGGCCCCGGGACAACCCCCACCCAGCGCCCCCTTGCCCTTGGCACCATGATGCCCTGAGATTCCAGACGCATTGTCAGAGTCCGAGAGTAGTTTGGGGCGTGGGAACTGTGCCCACTTGCCCTGCAGGTCACACAGGTACGCCCGGTATGGCATTGCCTTGGCGGGGAGAGGATTCTGGGAAGGAGACAGTCTGGGAGAAGGAAGATGAGGGAGAGTGTGGGAGAGCCCGCCTCCGGGCTCGGCGAGGAGGGCCTAGTGCCCTCCCTCTCCTGCAGGACTGTGTCCAGCACCCACCGGCCTCCTGCTGACCTGAGGCAGAGTGGCCCCCTTCCCTCATGCACAGCTGGCACCCCGTGCCTCCGTTGGGGGCAAAGGCGTATGGATGGGGCCCTTCACCTGCCTTAACCCCAGCTCTGCCACCCCAACCCCACTGGGGCCAGGCTTTGAGGCAAGAAGCCCCTGGAAATTCCCTAGACCCCCACTCAGATGTTGTAGCCCCACCTCACCTCACAGCCGCCCCAGAGCCAGACGCGGTCTAACTCCTGAAGCACAGCAAGAACCCACATCAAAGCAGATCTGGCGTCCCGGAATGGGCTTTTTTTTGCCAAAAAGGAAATGTGGCCCCCTAAAATATAACCGGCTCCTGGTCCAGGCACCTCCACCCAGCACTGAGCGACTGCTTTCTTGTCCCGCCTTCAGAGACAAATGCCTGTACCCCCAAAGGAGCTGGTCCTGGAGCACAGACGGCGTGACTCAGGGTGCCAAGTGCAGCCCCTGGCTGCTGGACTCTCCCCCGCAGTTAAAAGCCAGCTAGCCCTGGGGAAATAGTCTGTGAAAGAAAAGGAGAAACTCCCCTTAGCTCTCTTTTCCTATGAAAATGGGAAAAACAAAGGAGCAATTGGAACTATACTGAGAGGAAAGTAGCCAAAAACCCACCTGCTTATTCTGGGAGGGAAAACTGCCCAGCAGATGCTGGGTCCAGCTCTGATGTTGCCATTGTCATGTTGAATAACTTTGATGGCACCTGGTCTCTGGTCCCTAGCCTGGGCCCAGGGGCACCGGAGGACATGCATGATTTGGGGCTGTGGAGGGCAGGAGAGGGGCCCCAGCCAGGGGCTGCGGGCCGCAGGGGACGGGCGACTCAGCCCTCTTCTGTCCACAGGCTCGCAGCAGACTGGCTTCCTGACGGCGCTGAAGGACAGTCCAGCCAGATATCCTTTCTCAGTCCTGGCCGTGGGCCGCATGCTGCATGGTCTGGCTTCTCCCCAGGGCCCTGGCGCCCCTCAGAGAATGTATTCCTGTCCCCAGGGGTGCTCACCTGGGCACGGGCTCACAGGAGGGCAGGTGCACCCCGAGAGGGAGTCTCGCCCCTGCCTGGGACAGATGTGGGCACCCCCAGGTTGGCTTGGGACCCTCTGGCTGGACACTGGCTCAGTTCCTCTTGATCCCTAGAGAAAAGCTGTGGGTCCCTGCTCCATGGGGGTCCCTTGGCAGTTTGCACCCCTGACCTCGGTGTAGATTTCACTGGGGAATGTGACCCAGCAGGATGGACATGTGGGTTTATTTCTGGGAGTAGAACCCCTGCCATGACCTGAAGGCGCTGGTTGGTGTCTCACAAGTCACCCTCTGGCTCGCCCCAGTGACCGGGGGCAGCTGGGGCAGGGACTATAGTGCTTTGATCTTCTTTTTTGTGTTGGGGCACACACGGCCATAGTCAGAGCTTACCCCTAGCTTTGCACTCGGGAATTACTCCTGGTGGAGCTTGGGGAACCATATGGGATGCCGGGGATCAAACCCAGCCTGCCATGTGCAAGGTAAACACCCTCCCGGCTGTACTACCGCTCCAGCCCCTGTTTGGATCTTGGGAGGGGGTGGGGACAAGTCGACACTTGAAGCCTGCCTGGGCTCCTGCCCCCTCTCCTGATGCCACCCCTGAGACGGGTCATGTTGGCCGCAGCCTGTCTCTGGCCGTGGCTTCCATACCTGTTGGCATTAGCAAGGCAGAGTATTTCCTGCCTCTGACTTATAATCTGTTGATTGGAGGGTTCAAGTCCCCAAGCCCCACTCAGGAGGTCCAGCCCATTCCCTGTGATGGTCCTCGATCAGCTCAGAGCTTGGGACGCGGGAACCCTACACAGGGATCCCTGCCCTGGGATCTGCCTCCGGCTTCTCATTGACCTCCGGGGCCGAATGCTGAGCATTTAACCCCCCAAAGCCGAGGGTGCACTTCCTGCCCAGAGAACATCCGTGTCTTGTAAACATCTCTGGGTGGAAACTCTCAGAACGCCCACGTCCCCTCACCTCATGCCAGTCACGCTCACCCTCCTGCAACGAGTTTCTCTGAGATCTCTCACAGCGAGTGCCTAGGCCAGGAAACACCCTTCCTGGCGCTGCCACCCTGAGAAATGCTTCCTGTAGGCGGGGGCAGGAAGCCGGGCCAGGCAGGACAGGCAGTTCCCCACACACACACACACTCTGTCCCTTCCCCAGGGGAGGACCTTCCCAAGAGGACTCTGTGGACATCCCCCCCCAGCCTCCACAGCTGGACTCCAGAGTCTGTGTCTGCAGTGCTCTTGGCTGTTTGTTACTTTCCTTGTTTCGAGCCTGTGTCTGCAGTGCTCCCAGCCCATGTCTGCGGTGTTCCCAGCCCATGTCTACAGTGCTTGCAGCCCTTATCTACAGTGCTCCCAGCCTATGTCTTCAGGGCTCTCAGCCCATGTCTACAGTGCTTGCAGCCCATGTCTGCAGTGCTCCCAGCCCATGTCTGCAGTGCTCCCAATTCATGTCTACAGTGCTCCCAGCCCATGTCTACAGTGCTCCCAGCCCATGTCTACAGTGCTCGCAGCCCTTATCTACAGTGCTCCCAGCCTATGTCTTCAGGGCTCTCAGCCCATGTCTACAGTGCTCCCAGCTATGTCTACAGTGCTCGCAGCCCTTGTCTGCAGTGCTCCCAAGTCATGTCTACAGTGCTCCCAGCCCATGTCTGCAGTGCTCCCAGCCCATGTCTGCAGTGCTCCCAGCCCATGTCTACAGTGCTCCCAGCCCATGTCTACAGTGCTCCCAGCTCATGTCTACAGTGCTCCCAGCCCATGTCTACAGTGCTCCCAGCCCTTGTCTGTAGTGCTCCCAGCCCATGTCTGCAGTGCTCCCAGCCCAGTCTGCAGTGCTCCCAGCCCATGTCTGCAGTGGTCCCAGCCCATGTCTGCAGTGGTCCCAGCCCAGTCTGCAGTGCTCCGTCTGTGTCCGCGGTGCTCTTGGATGTTTCCTTTCTCAAGACCAGACTCACTGCCATGCCAGCCATGTGTGCTGGCTTTGCGGCCACCCTGAGGGAGAGTGAGGAGGGGTCATCAACTTGAATCACAAGAATCACAAGAAAAAGGCAAAGGTTGGGGGAGGAGGTGGTCAATGGGGAATCACGTCCAGCTCTCTGTCCTCTTTCCATGCGGGAATGGGGGCCAGCTGGGGAGGCCAGTGCAGCGGCAGGGGCCCCACGGTGAGGCCCTGAGCGGCCCGTCTGTGCCCGTCTGGGCAGCGAGCACCTGGCCCAGTGCGCTCCTTGACTCGGGCACCGTGCTAGAGGCTGTCGTGTGCTTCTTCCTCCGTGTGGTCCATTGTGGGACTGTCGGGCTTCCACACCTACCTGATCAGCTCCAACCAGACCACCAACGAGGACGTGAGTTCCCAGCGCAGCGGCCGAGAGATGGGGCAGGGGAGGGAGAGAGGAGGGGGCACGGGGGTCACACTCCCTGGGGGGCTGTGGGCGCCATGCAGGGACCGGCTGGCCCGCCATCCCCCTGGGAATTGTACACTGTTGAAGGTGCCGCTGAGCAGGCCGGGACTCTTGAGTGACCCCCAGAGGGCACTTCCCAGGAAGGGCCAAGTGCACGGTGGCAGGGCCTGGCCAGCTCCCCCCCAATCTTCACTGCACAGACAATGCAGGTACAGGGTGGGCACCCCAAGTTTCATGGCACAGATTATGCAGTGGGAGGCATGAAGCAGGAAGGCCATGCGGGCTTTCCCTGAACCCGGTCATGGTTCTGACCCGACCGGCTGGGCCCAGCGGCTCCATGTCCCACCCAGGGCCGCTGCCCGGAGCCCCAGGGTAAGGGGCTGCCGGGCTGTGGGGCAGAGCCTGGACCAGGCGGCTGCAGCTGTCAGAAGCCACAGGGTCACCCTGGAAGGATTCGAGGCTGGATCAGACCAGGAGCTGGGGGCCCGCAGGGAAAGGGGGTTCACTCTGGCCGATGAAGGGGACCGTGAGACGTGCCGGGCACGAGCCAGCTCAGTCCGTGCAGCCAGGACCCAGTGTGAGGACTAGTTGGCTATGGTGGGGCGGGATGGAGCAGGAGCGCCTGGCATGCGACTGACTCTGCCTCTGCCCTTGGTCCCCCAGCTCTGCCGGGCTCAGTCCTGAGCACAGCCAGGAACACTGAGCACTGCTGGTGTGGTCCCCAAGCCAAGAGGGTTATTGCCCTGAGGATGCCCTTCCCAGCCCCTCACCTGCTGGTCGGGATGGGCCGGTAGTTCCAGGTGGGGGTAGAGATCCTGGCTGCCCCTGCTGCCAGAAGGAAGTTTGTGTTGGTGTTCTTTCTGGGCTTCTCGGGCTGTGGTGGGAGAAGGTTTGGCTCTTACTCACGCCGCCTTCTCTGCAGATTAAAGGCTCCTGGTCAAATAAAAGAGGGAAAGACAACTACAACCCCCTACAGCTACGGGAACATCTTCACCAACTGCTGCGTGGCCCTGTGTGGCCAATCTCTCCCAGGTGAGCGGCACGGCAACCATTGCAAAAAGGAAGTGACGGAGCGGGAGATGCCCACTTCTCATGCCTACCGGCTCTCTGCAGGCATGAGAAGTGGTAATGGGCGAGCCTGGCAAGGGGCCCACATGGCCCTGGCCTGGGATGCCCAGCTCCCAGCGTGCCAGAGGCCTTTGCTTTCCAGGTTACGGACAGAGAGGCTGAAAGACAATGCCTCATGTGTGGTGCATAGGGAGGGAGAGAGGGGGAGGGGGAGGGGAGGAAGGGAGGAAGGAAGGAAGGAGGGAGGAGGGAGGGAGGGAGGGAGGGAGGAAGGAAGGAAGGAAGGAAGGAAGGAAGAAGGAAGGAAGGAAGGAAGGAAGGAAGGAAGGAAGGAAGGAACAAAGGGAAGGAAGGAAGGAAGGAAGGAAGGAAGGAAGGAAGGAAGGGAAGGAACGAAGGAAGGAACGAAGGAAGGAACGAAGGAAGGAACGAAGGAAGGAACGAAGGAAGGTAGGTAGCAAGCCAGGGAAAACAGGGCTCAGGAGACTAATATCCAAGGCCAGGGAATATAGGGACCAGGAGCACGTGTCAGTGGTTGGAATCTAACACAAGTGTGTGGAGCACAGAGGGTAGGTGAGCTACAGAATGGACCAGTTTGACAATAGCAGTTGGAACTGAGTATTAAAAGTAGGTAAACGGATGTAGTGATAGCCCTGCTGTGTCTGATTGCAATCAGACCCGAAAAGGGAGGGAGCCAGGGAAGAAAAGAACCTGCGGTAGAGGCAGGTTGTGGGGTGTCGACTAGGGCTCTGGAGGGAGGGAGAGGCCCGAGCCCACAGGGACATGGTTCCCTGCATAGCCCCAGAGGTGGTGCCTCAGGGTGGCATGGCCAGGCCAGGGGAAGGGGGTCCTCATTCAAGTCTGGCAGGAGGAATGACAACTCGGAAAAAGGGCCAGTGTGTGTGTTGGGGCTTATGCGGGGAGAGGTGAGGGGCCGGTTCTAAGAGTCTCAGGGGGCTCACGGGCGAGTTGCCCAGGAGAACGACAGAGGCACTCTGTGAGAAACCTAGGAGGGCTTTCTGGAGGAGGGGGTCTGCGTCGTGATCTGGTCTGACTGATGCCTAGGGACTGAGGGGAAGGCATGGAGCAAGAGCTGGGGAACCTGTGCAGGCGCCCAGCGGTGAGGGGAGGTGCTGGCTCCTCAGAGGAGGGACAGAAGTTGGTGTGGGGTGAGAGGACAGCCCGAGGACAGCCCTCCACAGCCAGCCCGAGGACAGGCCCCACAGCCAGCCCGAGGACAGCCCCCACCGCGAGTCCGAGGACAGCCCCCCCACAGCCAGCCCGAGGACAGCCCCCCACAGACTGCCCGAGAACAGCCCCCACAGACTGCCCGAGGACAGCCCCCACAGCCAGCCCGAGGACAGGCCCCCTACAGCCAGCCCGAGGACAGCCCCCCACAGACTGCCCGAGGACAGGCCCCCCACAGACTGCCCGAGGACAGCCCCCACAGCCAGCCCGAGGACAGCCCCCACAGACAGCCCGAGGACAGCCCCCACAGACTGCCCAAGGACAGCCCCCACAGATTGCCCGAGGACAGCCCCCACAGCCAGCCCGAGGACAGCCCCCACAGACTGCCCGAGGACAGCTCCCCCACAGACTGCCCGAGGACAGCCCCCCCACAGATTGCCCGAGGACAGCCCCCACAGCCAGCCCGAGGACAGGCCCCACAGACTGCCCGAGGGACAGCCCCCACAGACTGCCCGAGGACAGCCTCCCCACAGATTGCCCGAGGACAGCCCCCACAGCCAGCCAGAGGACAGCCCCCCACAGACTGTCCGAGGACAGCCCCCCCACAGACTGCCCGAGGACAGCCCCCACAGACTGCCCGAGGACAGCCCCCCACAGACTGCCCGAGGACAGGCCCCACAGCCAGCCTGAGAACAGGCCCCACAGACTGCCCGAGGACAGCCCCCCACAGCCAGCCCGAGGACAGGCCCCCAGACTGCCCGAGGACAGGCCCCCACAGACTGCCCGAGGACAGGCCCCACAGACTGCCCGAGGACAGGCCCCCCACAGCCAGCCCGAGGACAGCCCCCACAGACTGCCGAGGACAGCCCCCCACAGACTGCCCGAGGACAGCCCCCACAGACAGCCCGAGGACAGCCCCCACAGACTGCCCAAGGACGAGGCCCCCCACAGCCAGCCCGAGGACAGGCCCCCCAGACTGCCCGAGGACAGGCCCCCACAGACTGCCCGAGGACAGGCCCCACAGACTGCCCGAGGACAGCCCCCACAGACTGCCGAGGACAGGCCCCCCACAGCCAGCCCGAGGACAGCCCCCACAGACTGCCCGAGGACAGCCCCCACAGACTGCCCGAGGACGGGCCCCACAGACTGCCCGAGGACAGGCCCCCACAGACTGACCGAGGACAGGCCCCCACAGACAGCCCGAGGACAGCCCCCACAGACTGCCCGAGGACAGCCCCCACAGCCAGCCCAAGGACAGCCCCCACCGCGAGTCCAGAGGACAGCCCCCCACAGCCAGCCCGAGGACAGCCCCCACAGCCAGCCCGAGGACAGCCCCCCCACAGACTGCCCGAGGACAGCCCCCCCCACAACCAGCCCGAGGACAGGCCCCCCAGACTGCCCGAGGACAGGCCCCCACAGACTGCCCGAGGACAGGCCCCCACAGACTGCCCGAGGACAGCCCCCCCACAGCCAGCCCAAGGACAGCCCCCACAGACTGCCCGAGGACAGGCCCCACAGCCAGCCCGAGGGACAGCCCCCCCCCACAGCCAGCCTGAGGACAGCCCCCACAGACTGCCCGAGGACAGGCCCCCACAGACAGCCCGAGGACAGCCCCCCACACCAGCCCGAGGACAGGCCCCCACAGCCAGCCCGAGGACAGCCCCCTACAGACTGCCCAAGGACAGGCCCCCACAGCCAGCCCGAGGACAGCCCCCACAGACTGCCCGAGGACAGCCCCCCCACAGACTGCCGAGGACAGCCCCCACAGACTGCCCGAGGACAGCCCCCACAGACTGCCCAAGGACAGCCCCCCACAGCCAGCCCGAGGACAGCCCCCCCACAGACTGCCCGAGGACAGCCCCCACAGACTGCCCGGGGACAGCCCCCACAGCCAGCCCGAGGACAGCCCCCCCACAGACTGCCCGAGGACAGGCCCCACAGCCAGCCCGAGGACAGCCCCCCACAGCCAGCCCGAGGACAGCCCCCCACAGACTGCCCGAGGACAGCCCCCTACAGACTGCCCGAGGACAGCCCCCCACAGACTGCCCGAGGACAGCCCCCTACAGACTGCCCAAGGACAGCCCCCCACAGCCAGCCCGAGGACAGCCCCCACAGACTGCCCGAGGACAGCCCCCACAGACTGCCCGAGGACAGCCCCCACAGCCAGCCCGAGGACAGCCCCCACAGCCAGCCCGAGGACAGGCCCCACAGCCAGCCCGAGGACAGCCCCCCACAGACTGCCCGAGGACAGCCCCCACAGACTGCCCGAGGACAGCCCCCACAGACTGCCCGAGGACAGCCCCCACAGCCAGCCCGAGGACAGCCCCCCCACAGACTGCCCGAGGACAGGCCCCACAGCCAGCCCGAGGACAGCCCCCACAGCCAGCCTGAGGACAGCCCCCCCACAGACTGCCCGAGGACAGGCCCCCACAGACAGCCCGAGGACAGCCCCCCACACCAGCCCGAGGACAGGCCCCACAGCCAGCCCGAGGACAGCCCCCACAGACTGCCCAGGACAGGCCCCCACAGCCAGCCCGAGGACAGCCCCCCACAGACTGCCCGAGGACAGCCCCCCACAGACTGCCCGAGGACAGCCCCCCCCACAGACTGCCCGAGGACAGCCCCCACAGACTGCCCGAGGACAGCCCCCACAGACTGCCCAAGGACAGCCCCCCACAGCCAGCCCGAGGACAGCCCCCCACAGACTGCCCGAGGACAGCCCCCCACAGACTGCCCGAGGACAGCCCCCCACAGACTGCCCGAGGACAGCCCCCCACAGACTGCCCGAGGACAGCCCCTACAGACTGCCCGGGACAGCCCCCACAGACTGCCCGCGGACAGGCCCCCCACAGACTGCCCAAGGACAGGCACCACAGACTGCCCCAGGACAGCCCCCACAGGCAGACCGGGCCGCAGTAGCCCCCATTTCCAGCTGAGTGCCCTTGGACCTCGCCCCAGGGTGACCCCAGAGCCTTGACTGGTCCGGCTTCTACCGGTGGCTGCCTCCACCGGGAGAAAAGGCATCGGAAAGGGCTACACCTCCGTCCACACACTGAGCCCGCTGGTCCAGATGTTCATTTATGGAGAAGACCCACCCGCCCGGGACCCTTTGGGGACAGCAGGGCTCGTGGGGGGGTACTAGGCGGCTCCTACCTGGGCCGCCGAGAAAGAGCGACAGACTGTCCTCAGAGCCTGCGGGCAGCTGCGCAGACACCGGACAAGGTCCCTGTGACACCATGTGACTCGCTGGGGACGCACCTGGGAAGGGCAGACCACTGCATTCAAGGAAGAAAGCTGGAGGCCACCCTATGTAAATGAGGGTTTGCGGAAGTAACCAATCAGATCATGCATGTAAATGTTGGCCAATCAGAGGTCTTGATCATCTGGGCCCGCCCCTTCACTTCCTGCCTGGCATTCCCAGGTGAGGCAACCTGGTCTTCAGAGGTGAAGGGAAGGTGGGCCCAGGTTGTACCGGGACCCTGAGCAGGAAGGGTGACCTGGCAGGGCTGGACCAGGGAAGCTGAGGGCCCTGGGCCCCTGGGAGAGGAGAGAAGCTGATAGGGGACCAGGCCCCTGCAGGTGGCCAGGAGGGGGACAGACCCCCCAGGCCTTTTGAGTGGAGGGAATGAAGAATGTGACACCTGACTGCAGGTGAAAGGGGCAAAGAGGGTTCTGGCCTTCTCGCTCACCCCCTCTCGCCTCCCACTCTCAGCCTCATCGACAGAAGAGGCTACATCCAGCCCGACACGCCGCAGCCCGCCGCGCCAGCCAATGGGATGGTGGCCTACGGGGCCACGCAGTCGCAGAGTGACATGGTAGGACCCCAGCCCAGCCCAGACAGCTGCAGGGGCCTCCCCACCCCAGCTGAGCTACCCAGCAAGGCTGCTCTGGGCTATGTAGGAAACTGCACACAGAACCTTCCAGAAGCGTCTGGTGGGACCTGCCAGGGAAGACCCACTCACCGCTCACTAGACCAGAGGCCTTAGGCGGGACCCCCTGTCTCTGCGTTTACACAGCACCGAGGAACTCTGGCCGCTTCCCTGCTTCTGTGCTGGGGTCCAGTGTGGGGCCGGGAGTGTGTGTGTGTGTGTGTGTGTGTGTGTGGTTGGTGTGTGTGTGTGTAGTTGGTGTGTGTGTGTGTGTGGTTGGTGTGTGTGTGTGGTTGTGTGTGTGTGTGTGTGTGTGGTTGGGGTGTGTGTGTGTCTGTGTGTGTCTGTGTGTCTCCTGGTCTGGCACATGCATGTGAGTGCCTGTTGCTGCTGTTACCAACAGCCTGGGGATCAGGAAGCCCCAGTTCTGCCAGACAGGGCCCGGTGTCCAGTGAAGCTCTGGTCAGTCCTCTGCAGAGAGGCCACTGCGTCCTGAAGCCCGCCCCTGCCCCGCTGCAGCCCTAGCTCTGGGCAGGAAGCAGAGAGGTTGCCTCCTAGGTCAGGAGGGTGGCCCTGCTCTTCCTCCCCCTCTTCCTCTGCTCCTCCTCCTCCCCTTCTCTCTCTCCTCCCCTTTTCCTCTCCCCCTCCCCTCCGCTTTTCTCCATCCACTCCCACCTACCCTGGCCAACTGGGTGGGGGTGCGCTGCCGCCTGCTGGTCTCACCCCAGTCCCCTGCTGGGGGCTGCTTTGTCTCATCCTTCCGCCTTTCTAGGATAAACTGACTGCAACCAGTGACCCCATGGGATGTTCAGGGCCTTTGTGCCTGCCATATTCCCAACTCCCTCTCTCTGCTCCTGGGGCTCTGGAGGTCTCTAGAGGCTGCCCCCTCAGACAGCCCCAAGGCCCTGCCTGAACTTCAGATTTTCTCTCTCGGATCCCCGGCTGGCCCGGGCCCTGGTTCAGGATTCTACTGTGTTCCCCATCACTGACGGGCACATCCAGAGAATTCTACATCCTTGCGTGTTTGGGGGTGCCACAGTCAGCAGTGCTCAGGGCTCAGTCCTGGCTCTATGCTAGTGGCCACTTGAGGGAGCTCCGGGGAACATGTGGTATGCTGGGGGTCAAACCTGGGTGGGCGCCCACAAGTCAGGTATGGCTGGACCTGTGCTGTCTCCTCAGCTTTCTTTTATTCTTTTCTAGTTCTAGAATCATGCCTGATTCTTTCCACATCTCTACTGACTGAGGGTGCCTGCCCGCCTTCTCCTGGAAGCACTTCTCTCTATGTATTTGAATGTCGTTATAAGGCTGCTTAACATCTCTATCTGCCAAGTATATCGGAGCTGCCTTGGGTTTGGGGTCTTCAATCCCTCTTTCGTGACACTTTCTTGACAGCTTTCTGTTGCTCTTGTAGGGATGCTTGTAATTTATTGGATGCAGGATGCTTGGAATAACGCATCACAGAGACATGTAGGCAGCTTTGTAGCAGATGACCACCCCGTGGTGGGCTCTGTTCTGTCTCCTCGTGAAGGGTGCTCGTTCTCACGTCCAGCAGCCGTCCACCTGCTGATCCCGCCGGGAGCTTTTTGTAGACTCATACTCTGGTGCATTGGTTCAGAACTGGGAGTGTTTCTCAGACCCTCAAATTCTGGAGAAACTCAACCTGCAAACTGTCTTCCCGAGGGTCCCAGCAGAGTTGGATGTTGGTGTGGCTGATGTTGGTGAAGACCGGGCTCACTTTAGGGCATGGCTCTTATTAAGACGCTCTTGTTGTCCTGACATGCCATCTGGGTGCAGTGACTGTGCTGGGATCACAGTCCCCAGACACTTTCTTTGCCTCACGTCATCTCTCCCAACCCCTTGGGGCCGCTGTCCTGTTGGCCGGGGTGGGGGCCATGGGAGCTTGCCCGCAGCTGGGTGAGACGTGCTGAGCTCAGAAGCAGCAGCAGTGTAAAGTTGTTGGCATTTTTTAGAAGAAAAGCATCTATTCTATTTGCTTAGCCTAATTTTTAATCCTGTATCAAGGCAAGGCTAAAAGTAGTGACTTCCCCATTTTTATGTTTTAATTATTGTTTATTCTTTTGCACCCCTAGTTCTGCACTCAGGAATTGCTCCTGGTGGTGCTTGGGGACATACGGATGCCAGGGATGGAACTGGGGTCGGATTCATGCCAGGCAAACACCTCCCCACTGGTCTATTGCTCCACCCACCTCCCATTTTTAAATGAGTATTACACCTTCTCCACACCTAACCTGAAAACTCAGATGGGACTTAAATACCCAGACACATGTGAATGATGATGTTACATAAAAGAGTCCTGAGGGAGCGGCCCTGACCCCCATTTCAGTATATTTATCCCTGGAGACACATGTTCATTAGATCCCAGAAGAAAACCATGTCCAAACTACTAATCTTGACAGAATTGGAGCATAAGAAATAAATGCTTCTGTTTATCCCTATTTCACATACAGACCATCAAGAAAATGTCCAGCTTTGCTTTCAGTAGCCTTGAGTGTGTGTCCTGGCTTCATGTCAGCCGATGAAGACTTCCGGTGCCAAACAAAATCCTTTTTTTAACATGGAAGTTACCATTAAAAATCTGCAGGGGGCTGGAGATAGTCCAGCGGGAGGGTGTTTGCCTTGCACGTGGCCGGCTCGGGTTCAATCCCGGCATCCCATATGGTCCCCAAGCACGGCCAAGAGTAATTCCTGAGTGCAGAGCCAGGAGTAACCCCTGAGCATTGCTGAGTGTGACCCCAAAAAAAAAAAAAATCTGCAGAGACAAAAGTAAAGGATTTCCGTGTTGTAGTTGTGTGTGTGTGTGTGTGTGTGTGTGTGTGTGTTTTAGTTTGGGGCCTTACCTGGTGCTGTGGTACATGGGGTTACTCCTGGCTGTGCTCAGATGTGCCCCCTCTCAAGCCCACCCTGCAATGCTCAGGAGACCATAGGTGTGCCAGGAAGGGAACCTTTTATAGGGTTCCCCCAATATCCCAGAGAAGAACATTCGTGGGGGGGGTTCTCAGTCTACTCAGATTCTTCCCAGGTGGGTGAATGGTATTAACAGTGGAAGCCCGTCGGGGGCTCCTGACGTATGCACGAATATCTCCTGGTGACAGCCACGTGCTCTTCGTGAGGAACCATGTCGCCGTGATGTCACCCACAGCATTTGTTTTGTTGTTCCCTTGTTTTATTCTGGCTTTCGGGGCTGGCGACCGGCCCCAGGACCCAGATGGGGAGACGTGCCCTACCCGCCACACCCTGGCACTGAAAGCCACTTACCATGCTGTTCAGAAACGCCGGAGCTGGGGGCTCTGCAGCCCAGCAGCAGAGCACGTGCCTTGCCTGTGTGTGTTTTGTTTTGTGGCCGCACCCAGCAGTACTCTGGGGACCCTGCATGGCTCCGTGCTCAGGGAGTCCAGCCGGGGTCATGGTTGCTGTAGCAGCAGATGAGGCAAGATCCCGCCCTCCTGTACTGTGTCTCCAGGGTCTGTGTGTGTGTGCGAGTATGTGCTCCCCTGTGTACCTTCTCAGTCTGCAGGAACAGTGGCCTAGTCTGCTGTGGAGGGTCAAAGGGCACAGGGTCGCTGTTAGACCAGGTCCCGTCTAGGCACAAAGGTCTGGTGTGGGTGACTTGTCTGTAAGTGCCTGGGGATGACCGATAGTTTGGGCTGCTTCCCGAGCTTCTTGCTGTGTGTGTGTGTGCGTGCGGCGTGTGTGTGTGTGTGTGCATGCGTGTGTGTGTGTGTGTGTGTGTGTGTGTGTGTGGCGTGTGTGTGTGCACTGCTTGCATGCTCATTTCCCTGCTTCCGGGTATTCTAATGAGGTGATGTAATGGGGGTGTTCTAACAGGAGTGATCTAACGGGTGATCTAACAGGATGATCCAGCGGGAGTGATCTAAGGGGAAATGATCTAACAGGGTGATCTAACTTGGGTGATTTAATAGACTGTCTAACAGCAGTGATCTAATGGGGTGCTTTGGTGGAGGTGACCTAATGAGAGATCTAACAAGTGATCTAATGGGGTGTTCTAACTGGGTGATCTCGCAGGAGTGATCTAATGGGGTGGCCTGAGGGGGTGATCTGACGGCTGCTCTTGCTGGCGCTGCGGCAGGCCTGCTCCGCCGCTGCTCCTAACAGCTCTCTTTTTCTCTCCCTGCTCCTCCCGCCGTGACCCCGGGCCTTCTCTCTGCCCCCTTGCGCTCCAGTGCGACCAAGACCAGTGCATTCAGAGCACCAAATTCATGTTGCAGGCGGCGGCCACACCCCCTGCTGCAGAGCGAGCCCAGCCTGTCCAGTGACGAGCTGCACCTGTCGTCGGGGAAGCCGGGCCTGGGCACGCCCTGTGCCAGCCTGACGCTGGGTCCGCCCACACCGCCCTCCCTCGATGCCCAGCCTCAGCACCGAGGCGGCACTGGCGGACTTGCTGCCGCTGAAGGACGAGCCACTGGGCCACCAGTTCCTCACTCGGACGGGGCGCCATCACCACCCCGCTGCTGGGGGCAGCCCTCTGGCACACAGCCGCACGCTGCATGCACTGGGCCAGGCGGGCCAGGACGCCCTGCACGAGGACTCCGTGCGCGGCCTGGTGAAGCTTAGCTCTGTGTGACCATGAGCGGGTGACGGGGGATGCCGGCACCACACCAGCCTCTTCGGACCCATGCCAGGGGGCCAGGATGGCTCCAGACTCGGGGACCAGCCCAGACCACCCTGCTGAGGGCAGGAGCGACAGACCAGAGGCAACAGGCTGGCTAGAGTCCGCTCCCGCCCCAAGCATTTGAGCCATGAAAATTTCTGGAGTGTTTGGAAGAGGATGAGTGGCATTGGGCTGGGCCTGCAGGGAGTGGACACGGGCCTGCTTTTCCTGTAACAGCGACTGCACCGGTATTAACTGTCCACCTGCTGGTGCGCGGAAGACACCTGCCATTCCCCGCTCAGCTGAAGCCCAGGTGGCGTGTCCAGGCTGCACGCGGGCACCAGGAAGTCCTGGCTTCTCTCTCTGGGTGTCGTCCTGTTCCTCTGGTTTAAATTGCGTGACTTTTCCAGCACTGATTTCTGGGGTGGGGGGGCAGTGGGCACGCCCAGGCTGAGGCGGGCAGTGCCTGCCCTGGTCCTGGTACACAGCACGTGGCGAGGCACCGGTGCCCAGGGCTGTGAGGTTTGCCCCACCACTTCTGTTGGGTCGCTGGGGAGCTCTGTGGAAGCTCTCGGCACCCTCCTCCTCGCCAGGCCTCCTGGGGACAGCCAATAAAACTGTGTCCTTGGCTCGTTGGCATCTGTGCACAGTTGTCCTTAACAGGTCAGGGGACCCTAACTTTTTGGTCTGAGCAGTGGGACGTGTGGGTGGGGGGGTTGTCCTGGTCCAGGGAGCCAGGAATGGTTCTCAAACAGCCAGTGTTTACACCAGGGGTTTGTTTACGGGATGATTGCTCAGAGGAGAGAGTGACGTTTTTACCAGCTGCGCTTTCTGTTCTTCCATCCCCATGAGGCAGAATCAGGGCCACATTTTCCAGTGGCACCTGTGGTTCATCAGCTCATGGGGGAGGGTGTCAAGTGGAGAGGTGCGGGGGCTCCAGGAGTGGCGGGCGCTCTCGTGTCCCCTGGAGAGACAGAACACGATTAGACTCTGGGCGGGGAGTCCTGGTGGAGGGTTTGAAGGTGGGTCAGCTGTGGAGGATTCAGAAATACACAGCGGAGGGAAAACTGTGGGGTCGGGCGGTAACACTAACCTCCCCGGAGGCTGAGGGCCTGACCCTCACTGTCCATATTTACAGCTTTACACCGACCGTCATGCAGAGAGCAAGGGCGGTGTCCTGCGGACCATTTCCTCTCTAGGCGAGTCCAGCCTATCGCAGGGTCTCTGCAAGGGCAAACAGCTCTCCAGCTGGTCGACCCAAATGGGCGCGTGAGGAAGAGCAGCGACAAAGCGGCACAAGAGCCCCTCAGTGGTGCTCCCCGTCAGCCACGCATCCTGGATTCAGGTCTCGCTGCACACCCAGTCCGCCGTCCTCAGCCTGTGTCTGAAGCCTCTGTTTCCAGCACCAGGAATCAGGTTGGAGTTAAGAAATCACATACCAGGGGCTGGAGTTGTAGCACAGCAGTGAGAGTGCACACGGACGGCCCTGGTTTCATCTCTGACACCCCATATGGTCCCCCAGAGCACCACCAGGAATAATTCCTGAGTATGGTCAGATGTGGCCTCAGAAAAGAAGAATAAAAGGAAATGAAAAGGAAGAAGAGAAATCATACACGGACCCAGCTTCCTTCCTTGGTCCTGGGACAGAAACTGGCTTTAGTCACTTGGGCAGCATCCTCAGGCCTTGGTTCCGTCCTTGGGTCTTCCGGGCTATAACTCCAACAGCCTCATCTCAAGGGGAAAAAATCAGGCTCCCTCCACTGTGGCAACGCAAAGGCAGCCGGTTCCTGGTGTTGCCACGGACTTGCGCTGTGTGCTGTGGGGAAGGGCTGTCTCTGAGCACGAGTTGCTTCTCATATACAAGGGAAGGAGAAGAGAGGCCCAGGTCTCACTCGGAATAAAGACACGTCTCCGTAGGTACCAAACACTGTGCTGAGGAGCCCCGGGTCCTCCGTGCTGAAGCCTTTGAGCTGTTTCCTAGGGCAGCTCGTCCTCATGAGCAGGGGGCCGGAGGGTCCGTTTCTCACAGCGTGTTTGGTTTCCTCTGGCACCCACTGGAGATCCATCGGAAAGGCTCGGAGCCCACCTTGTGCAGGCTCTCCTACTGGGGCGATTCTCTAACCCAGAACTACAGCACCCCCCCAAATGTACCTCCCTACACATCCCTCAACTGTCCCCAAGAACCAGCAGCCTCTTGACTCTGCTCCTGGAACCCCAGAAAGAATTGGCCGCAGTGAGAAGGAGGGTTGGTTCTCTTCTCCCCTGAGTTGTCTGCTTGTACAGTCCCGACTTCATCTGGAGTACAAGGACCCCAGTGTCGAGGAGCCAGTGTCCAGAGCCCACAGGAACAGTTGCTGACAGCCCACGCCCAGACTTGCTTCTTACCTCATTACAAAAAAAAAGCAAGTGTCGTTATTCATTTGTTTTAACCTGAGGTTGGAACCAAAATCTCATAGTGAAAGAACTTGCCTTGCACATAACTGACCCAGATTTGATCCCTGGCACCCCAGAGGGTCCCCAAGTACTGTCAAGAGTGATCCCTGAGCACAGAGTCAGGATTAAGCCATGAGCACTGGTAGGTGTGACCCTAAACCAAAATAAAAAGAGGAACAAACAGTGCCTTAACCTACCAGTGATACAGGCTAGCCGCTACCAATATACCTCTCACCCGACCGCCACCCTCCCTTGCTGACTGGGAGTTTAGGTAAAACAGATACAAACTCTTCGGCATCCAAGAGGGAGATTAACTTGAATTTGCTGAGACAATGAACTTTGCAAGACCCCAAAGGTGCAGCCCCCATTCACTCTGTTTGCAGCATGAGGGAAGAACCAAGAGGCAAAAGGAAAATTGTCCACATGGCAGAGGCCAGATCCCAGGAGAGAAACAGGCCAGACAATGCACTCGCATTTCCGTTAACTGATGTAGAATACAACCTGGGTGCGTGTGTGTGTGTGTGTGTGTGTGTGTGTGCTTGGCATGTGTGTGTAGATGTGGTTCCATCTAAATGCATCTGCACAGACCTTGGTCTTTCTAAATTCTGTCAGTGTGTTACAGACTGCTAGCTACAAAAGTATGATAAATATTTAACCATGCTATTAAAGCTTGGACCGTTATCAAGCCAACACACAGACACGCTTATTTTGTTGGTTAAAAATTCATCTGCTTCCATTCTCACTGAGCCACGGCTGGCGGAGGCTGGGGGTTTCCCGTTGTAACCCAGGGGGTCTTCAGGGTTTCCTATCGTAACCCAGGGTTTGCACACAGCGATGCCTTTCCCTCATCCGCACGATCACACAGTTTGGCCGTTTTGTTCTCAGAAAACAGCAGGAACAAGTATCCGATCTACCTTCCGCTGAGCACCTACATTCACGCTGAAGCTCAACGCAAGACAAATCTCTGCCGCTCCCATTTCTGAGAGTGAGAGGAGCTGTGGGAGGCAGGAAGCTGCGTGTGCTGCTGGACCGGGCTGGCTGTAGGCCCAAGAGGGGTCTGCAAACAGAACCTTAGCCCCTGGCCCTGCAGGCCTGCATTCAGCATGACAGGCTTTCCCATATTTCTCATTAAAGAAAAAAAAATTCCTCTCACTTGTTCTCTGGAAACGTGTGTCTGTGTCTGACTTGTAAGACCTGGTTGTGGAAGTAACAAGCTGAAGTAGCGTTGCCTTTTGTGTGTCAAAGACGCTGCTCTTCTGTGAATCAGAAAATGCTTGAGTTACATGCCTGCGATACACAGTCCTTGATGCAGCCAGTACGATTGGACGGAGTGGTTAGTCCAACAACTCTGCCATTGGAAATCATTGGACATTTGGAGATTAGGTTGTTTCTGGAGCAACGGAATTTGCAGCTGCTACAAGCTTAGATCCACGAGGCAGAGTTACTACCGGCTCTCCTGTGCCCAGCTGATCATGAGGCACCCAGGAGGGAAGGCGGGTTCTAGCCCTGGCCCGCCATCCCAGCAGAGCCTCACAAGAAGCCAGAGGAACCCCCACACAATGAGGGCCGCCATTTTTCAACATCCGGACTGCACAGCTCATCAGAGCTCCACCCAGTAGAAAAGCTGATCTTTGCTTTCTTGCGTGGCCATTTTGCGGCTGTGCGGTTCATCAATAAATGCACAAGATGAGAGGCTACTACAAGAGTATCCCACCCATGTGGCAGAGTCTGGCAAGCTACCCATATTGTATTTGGTATGCCAAATACCAGTAACAATTATAGACCTCATTCCCATGACCTGAAGAAATGGTTTGAGGCTTTTCATGTTCCTGGAGCAAGGAGATGTCCTTGGGCTACACTAGCATGTTACAGGATGTATGGAGAAGTTACTGGTGCCCGCTCAAGCAAATCGATGAAAACAGGAAGATAAGTGGTAAGTGTGAAGTGGTACAAGCTTAGAAAATCCCCCAAAACCTCAGAAACCCTAGGAATTATATGCAGAATGGATTGGAAAGCTGATAAGTGTCTTGTAAGCTGGCAAAATTTCTCTTCCTCAGTTGCTTTTTTTTTTAAAGCTCCTTGGTGTGGCTCAGGAGTTATGAATAAATAACTCCCCTAATCAACCTTGATATTTTCATGCATCATTCATGGAAGAGGCTGGAAGGCGTCACCAAGGAGATATCTTTGCTTGGTTCTCTGTGAACAAAGATGGTTTTAGCCTGCAAGTAACAATAAAACAGAAGCCCAGCTAGCTGCTAGCGGAGCCTTCTGCATTGAGATTTCACCGACAGTCAAACATTTCAGACTGAAGGGAGTCATGGGGCACATTAGAAGCTCTTAGTGCACGCGTGGCCTTGCCTCAGACCAACAGCGAATGCGGCTGCACCCCTAGCAGCCCGTGTCTTCAGACTCTGCTGTTTCCTCAAGCTCTCTTCCTGCTTGCAGAGTTCATCTGAAACCCAAACAGACTTTCCCCTTCAGTAAGAGCTTCGAGTACAGCTGGGCCAAAAGGAGCATCGTCGGCCGGGTGCTCGCCTTGACTTGGCCAGCCTGGGTGTGATGCCCCACACCCACACGGCCCTCTGCGCCTCCAGGAGAGATCGTGCCACCTTCGACTGTTGCTCGGCATGAAATCCCGTGGCGTGTGGGTGAGGGACCATCTTGGCGTTTTCCTCAACCGTTCATGCATCCTGCAGCATCTGTTCAGAGAGAGGAGTTACGGGAAGCTCCGCAAAGGGGGAGCTTTCTAGGGAGCAAAGGAGGTGGGGAAGGGGCATTTCTAGCAAAATGCTTGTCTCAGATGAAGGAACTCTGTGCATGGAAGGACCGGGCCACCTCGCTGCTTACTGTGGACCAGGAAGTGCCGGTTGACTGGGAGAGGCTGAACCCTCTGTCCAGGGAGAGTCAGTTGGTCTTGGTGGCCTGTGCTTAGCACAAAGGACTCCATCTTGGGCCTTGTGATTTGTTTTACCTTTTGGGTCTCACCTGGCAATACTCAAGGGTTACTCCTGGCTCTGTGCTTGACAATTCTCCTGGCGGTGCTCAGAGAACCCTATGGGATGCGGGGGATGGAACCTGGGTGGGCCAGGTGCAAGGCAAACACCCCCACACCCCCCAGCAACCCTCCATTTCTCCCGGCCTCCACTCTCCATTCTGCGCCTCCTGAGTCCTTCCTACCCTCCGCACCTCCCACGAGACTTCTGACCCGAAGCCCCCATTCCCCTAAAATTCCACCATTACTCGGTTGCTCTCAGTGTCTTAAATTGACAGATCATGTGTGCTCCACAGCTCACCCGTAAGTGCACGGTTCTTCAGAGCACAGTTCCCTGAACGTGCCGTGTACCCCGATACCCCGAGAGCGGCTCTGCTTTACTCCCTCGCCTGCACCCCACCGTCATCGCCAGCTCCCTGCCTCGTGTTTGTGACCCTGCATTTTCTGAGACTGTCCCTCTCCCAGTGGACAGAGGGGCCTCGTGCCATGCAAGGCAGTGTGTGGGTGATGCGGAATCGGACAAAGATTCAGGAAATAGCCACGTCCCCTGGCCCCACTCCCCGGGCTCTGCCCAAAGGACATGAAATCATTGAGTGGCAAATCCCTGAGCAGAGCCGGGCCTGAACTTGGAGCAAATCGTCCTGGGAGCTCACGGGGCGGGGCCTCCACAAGCCCCGCCCCCAGCACCCCTGGGCCTTCTCTGATGAGCTGGGAATTCCGTCCTGAGGTCAAACAGTTCCTATCTCTGTAATTTTGAGAACTACCACAGGAAGGAAAGGTATCGAATTATTTCTAAATAGGATACTATTGGCTGCTTGCTCTTGTTAAGCCTGTGTTCTTTCTTGAACCCTAGCTCTCTTTCCCCTCAAAAAAATAAATAAATAAATAAATTTTTACTTATTCTATTAATACGCTTCTGTTGGGGACATTGAATAAGATGCATCCTTTATAAGCGTCCACATGCCTCAGCTGTATACCGCATTGTATTGTTTTTTTGAGTTTGTTTTTCTTTTTTTAGGTCACACCCAGCAATGCTCCTGGGTTACTCCTGGCTCTGCACTCAGGAATTACTCCTGGCGGTGCTGGGGGGACCATATAGCAACTCCCCACTGTGCTATTGCTCCAGTCCCTATACCGTATTATATTGTATATTAGCACTCAGCATGTTTTGTATAGCAATATGGACTACATATACTTCTATTTTGTTTTGGGGTTGCCCGGCAGTGTTCAGGTGTCGGGGCGCTCCGCCGGGGGTCCCCGACAGTGCCGGGAAGCGAGTTCCCTTCTACCTCCGAGGCCGGCGAGGAATGGATGAAAACTCAGGAATCCGATGCAGTTTTAAAAGGCTTTACTTATCACAGGTTCAGGCATACAAATCAGCAAAAGGAAAAGCCCGGTGCTTAGGATTCCAGGCTAGAACCCCAGCCACGTGTAGGCCAAGATGGCGACCACCACGTGTAAAGGCTTTGTGAAAGGAGAAGACAAGACTTCCAAGAAGGGTTAGCGCTCACAGCGAGCGAGCCCACAAAGAAGCGCCCGGGAGTGAAAACCGGCTAGTTTATACCCCTGCAACTCAGACCTTCCTCCCACTGTTATGGAAAGCAGGGAGGGTCAAATGTCCTTAGGTAATCCCTCCCTGCACCTCACCTAGGCCCTTTAGTATGCTAATGTTTTTGAGCCAAATGCAGGGGCCCTTAAAGGGAGTCCTGCAACATTCAGGGACTACTCCTGGCTCTGCACTTGGAGATTACTCTCAAGGACCTTAGCGGACCATATGATTTGCCAAGGATTGAAGCCAGGTCACCATGTGCCAGGCAAGGGTTCTCCCTGCTGTAGTACGTCTGTGGTCCCAGACTACGACATTCTCTTTGCCCACAGATTATAGTCCAGACTTGGAAAATAATTTCAAACGGAAATAAAATTGACGAATAGTACTTAGCTCCTCAGCCACTAATGGTTGATTCTGAGCCTACAATACCTGGTGACAGTTCTTGTCTCTGAACACCCCTAATCATCCCTAACCCAGAGCTCTCTTAAGTTCTAAGCCTGCTCGGGGCCCCGAGACCAGCTTGCCATTTGTCACCTGTCCTACCTGCTGCCAAATGGATTAAATTCATCTCAAGAAATGCATGGACTGTATCCAGTTTCCTTAAACTCTCAACTAAAATCAACAAACAAATAAAAACCTGAAGGAAATTCTTTAATTTTGTTTCCAGAGGTTCCAAAAGGTTCCGTTCTCCTTTGCAACACCTGTAAAGTATCACTTGAAAACAAGCTTTTATGCCATTCACCTTTATGCAGGGTGGGCTGAGCTCAGGAGTGACCCCTGGTAGCACTGAGGACCATACCTGGTGCTGGGCAGAGTGGCTGCTTGCGAGGCCAGTGCCCTGCGAGATCCATGCCCTGCGAGGTCCGTGCCCTGCGAGGCCAGTGCCCTGCGAGGTCAGTGCCCTGCGGGGCCAGTGCCCTGCGAGGTCCGTGCCCTGCGAGGTCCGTGCCCTGTGAGGTCCGTGCCCTGCGAGGTCCGTGCCCTGCGAAGCCAGTGCCCTGCGAGGTCAGTGCCCTGCGAGGCCAGTGCCCTGCGAGGTCCGTGCCCTGCGAGGTCAGTGCCCTGCGAGGCCAGTGCCCTGCGAGGTCAGTGCCCTGCGGGGCCCGTGCCCTGCGAGGTCCGTGCCCTGCGAGGTCCGTGCCCTGCGAGGTCAGTGCTCTGCGAGGTCAGTGCCCTGCGAGGCCAGTGCCCTGCGAGGTCAGTGCCTTGCGAGGCCAGTGCCCTGCGAGGTCCGTGCTCTGCGAGGCCAGTGCCCTGCGTGGCCAGTGCCTGTCTCTCCTCCAAGGCTCACTCTGCCTCCCACCCCAAGCTTTACCTTTTACACTGTAGCCCTCAGGGATTTCGGATGAGGGGTTTCCCTGGCCGAGATTCTGGACCTCAGACTAAGCTCGTGGCTGGAGCGGACATAACCCAGCTCTCTTCCCGGCATTGGATGGAAACCATTGGGAATCTGAGATCCGGCTGCATGGATGGCTCTTGTCACTCTTCTAAGAATCTAGATCACATCAGCGTGACCCCGGGACGCCACTCCAGATTGGACACAAGGAGAGGACACCCTGGAAAGCACAACTCCTCAATCACCTTCCGGGAGAAGCCCAGGCTGGGGGCAGCATCTACCTTTCCTGACAGACACTGAGTCACTCTGGGAGGTCACTATAGGACCTGCCCTAGATAGCACCTTTTCTGGGAACTGGAGGCGATAGCACAGTGGGGAGGGCATTTGCCTTGCATGCAGTTAACCCGGGATCCATGTCCAGGATCCCATATAGTCCCCAAGCACCGCCAGGAGTAATTCCTGAGTGCAGGAATTCCAGGAGTAACCCCTGAGCATCACCGGGTGTGACCCAAAAGACAAAAAAAAAGAAATAGAAGAAGGAGGAGGAGGAGGAGAAGAAGAAGAAGAAGAAGAAGAAGAAAGAAGGGAGGAGGAGGAGGAGAAGAAGGAGAAGGAAAAGGAGAAGGAGAAGGAGGAGGAGGAAGGAGGAGGAGGAGGAGGAGGAGGGGGAGGAAGGAGAAGGAGGAGGAGGAGGAGGAGGAGGAGGAGGAGAAGGAGAAGGAGGAGAAAAGAAGAAGAAGAAGAAGAGGAAGAGGAGGGAGGAGGAGGAGGAGGAGGAGGAGGAGGAGGAGAAGGAGGGGAGAAGAAGAAGAAGGAGAAGGAGAAGAAGAAGAAGAAGAAGAAGAAGAAGAAGAAGAAGAAGAAGAAGAAGAAGAGAGGAGGGGGAGGAGGGAGGAGGGAGGAGGAGGAGGGAGGAGGGGAGGAGGGAGGAGGAGGAGGAGGGAGGAGGGAGGAGGGAGGAGGAGGAGGAGGAGAGGAGGAGGAGGAGGAGGAGGAGGAGAGAGGAGGAGAAGAAGAAGAAGAAGAAGAAGAAGAAGAAGAAGAAGAAGAAGAAGAAGAAGAAGAAGAAGAAGAAGAAGAAGAAGAAGAAGAAGAAGAAGAAGAAGAAGAAGAAGAAGAAGAAGAAGAAGAAGAAGACACCTTTTCTGGGGAGATGAGGACGTAAGGTGGACCAGGGACCACCTGGCATGGTTTCAGACCCACTGTCCTTGCAGGAAAGCCCACAAGAGGGGCCCTGAATCACAGTATCTGGGTGGCGCTGTGGCAAGGCTCAGCCCTCCAGAGGACTCGCCTCCCCCTGAATCCTTCCAGTTCTGGAGCCTTCTCACCGGCTGAGGGAAAAGGACTTGCTGTGAGCAAACCTGAGCCGGTCACGAGTCGGGGCCACTGAACACTGAGCCCCTCAGAGTCTCCTGGCGGGGGTCCTTGTGGGTCCCTTACATCCTCAGCCTGGGTGACAGGAAAAGGAACCCCTCAGCTCAGCTGTCCTATGGCTGGGACCCACTGGAGTGATGGCGTCAGCCTTGGTTCTGTGTGGGCTGGGCTTGGGAGACGGGGGTAAGGCTGGCGCCTTGCAAGCAGCCAGCCCTGGTTGGTCCCTGACACCACATTCCCTGGAGCACGGCAAGGCTTGGCCTTAAAAGCTCCCCCAGGCCCTGGGGCCACCAGCCATAGCATGAAGAGCCTCACAAGTGGCTGGGGAAGCTGGAACTTCGGGCTTGCCCCGGGCCCAGCTGACTATGGGGGCCCCCGGGAGGACAGATGGGTTTTGGGGAGTGGGCCCATCACCTCTGGGGGTCCCGGAAGCAGCCGGATAAGACCTCGTCCACCACACTAGCCGCCACCTTCGCTGTCCGGACCGCTGGGAAACTGCCTCACTACCAGATTAACAGAGCAAAACCAGTTCGAGCCCAGGTCCATTAAAATAATGGAAACAGTGATGTCCTTTAATGCACTGCATTCCACGATGTGCAGGAAAGTTTATTGGCAGGAGGGAGAGATGAAGAGGAGAGAAATGACATACAGAACCGGCCAAGTGGTTCGGGTGTGGGAGGGGGGAGGGAGGTGGGGACATTGGTGATGGGAGATGGGTTTGGGTGGAGGGATGGGTGTTGGAACACTGTAGAACCAAAAACTCTACATGAGCATCTTTCAATTGTATGTCTAAAATGGTGTAATAAAATTTGGGGGGAAAAAAACTCACCAAACACTGCTTGGGAGGCCCACGTGCTCCCTACTCCCACTGCACTGCCGAGCACTTTCCGAGGGGCCTCAGGCTCTCCTGAGCATTATTTGGAAGACCCTCACCAATAACAAGAAAAGTAGGAGTGGGGCTGTGTGGGGGGGCGTTTACTCAGCGGCAGGAGCCCATGAGTGGCCCCAGGGCAGGGGACCTCCAACCACATCGTGTGTGGCCCCAGGGCAGGGTAATTCAGTCATGCCAGTGTGCGACCTCTCTGTGCAGGTGCCCAACCAGGCCCATATGCAACGCAGGGCAGGACACCCAACCATGCCCATGTACAGCCCTGTGGCTGGGCACAGAGTCCAGGCAAAGGGCATAGGGCCGTGCAGGGGTGTGGGCTGTCCAGAGCTGCTCTCAGCACCCTGCAGGAGCCCCAGGCAGCAGGGCTGGTCAGCTGGTCGGTAGCGCTCTCTCTCTCTCTCTCTCTCTCTCTCTCTCTCTCTCTCTCTCTCTCTCTCTCTATGTGTGTGTGTGTCTTTGTCTCTCTGTCTTTCTCTGTGTCTGTCTCTATTTCTCTCTGTCTGTCTGTCTGTCTCTCTGTTTCTGTCTCTGTCTCTCTGTCTGTCTCTCTGTTTCTCTGTTTCTCTCTGCCTCTGTCTCTGTTTCTCTCTGCCTCTCTATCTCTCTCTGTCTCCCTTTGTCTCTCTCTCTGTCTCTATCTGTCTTTCTCTGTGTCTGTCTCTATTTCTCTCTGTCTCTGTCTCTCTGTCTGTCTCTCTGTTTCTCTCTGTCTGTCTCTCTGTCTGTCTCTCTGTTTCTCTCTGCCTCTGTCTCTGTCTCTCTGTCTGTCTCTCTGTGTCTTTCTTTTCTTTTTTTTTTTTTGCTTTTTTGGGTCACACCTGGCGATGCTCAGGGGTTACTTCTGGCTCTGCACTCAGGAATTACTCCTGGCGGTGCTTGGGAGATCATATGGGATGCAGGGAATCGAACCCGGGCCGGCACGGGCCGGCCGCGTGCAAGGCAAATGCCCTAGCCGCTGGGTTATGGCTCCGGCCCCTGTCTCTCTGTTGTCTTTCTCTGTCTCCCTCTCTCTGTCTCCCTCTCTCTCTCTCTCTCTCTCTCTCTCTCTCTCTCTCTCTCTCTCTCTCTCTCTCTCTCTCTCTCTCTCTCTCACTTACTTCTATTTTGTGACTATCTGGTTTCCATTCAGTTCTCAGAATTTTCTGGAAGCACGGTGAGAGCAGGGGGAGGGCCCTAAGAGATGCAGGGACCCGACTGGTGGGCTTGATTGGGACTCAAGGCAGATGAGAGTGGCCTGCAGGGGGGCGCACGTCACCCCCACAATGAGGCTCCAGCACCTGCCCGCCAGAACCCCACCCCCAATTCACAACCTGGGACACCCCACTCCGCCTCCATGCACAGGTTCTAGTAAGCAGTAGAGGGGTCATGTGACTAGCTCAGGCATTCCCTATTTTTTTAATTCCAAGGAATAAAGGGAGAAGACTCCCAGGGAGAGGGAAAGTGGCTAGTGCCCGTGCCCGGAGGTGGAGGACGCTCACCAGGCATCCCCTCTCCCCCCAAGCCTGTTGCTCAGCAACCCTGCTGCACACCCAGGTGTCTGGCTCCAGCGCCCTCTGGTGGCAGGAGGTCATTCACTAGAAGGGCTGCAAATCCTTTTGGTGGGTGGAGGCCAGCCTGGGTCTTCCCTGATAGCGGACCTGCAAGATGGATTAGACTCGAAGTCTCCCCTTGCTGGGGTCAGGGAGAAGGTACGGGGTTAGGGCGCATGGCTCGTCTGTGACTGATCCCAGTCCCTTCCTTATGGCCCCTCAGGTGTGGCTGGTATAGCCCTGAGGCCCCCCAGCACACAGGGTGTGGCCCCAGGGTCCCTGACTACTACCCAGGTGGCCCCTAGTGGTCCCCGCCACCAAGGGCCCTAGGAGCACCATGTCCTCAGAGTGCACAGAAGCACCTGCCCAGCTTGGCCAATGGCACGGTGGCCTCAGGTCACCTGGACTTGGGGAGTCCCTCCCCCCCCAAAAAAAATCCTATTGCTTTGTCTGTAACGGGAGCATACAATCCCCCGCCATGAGAGGAATCGCTTTCTCACCGCGCGAGCAAAGACTGCAGAAACCGCAGCCTCGGAGCTCAGCTGCTGAGCATGTGCTTGGCCTGTGGACGAGCCCGCATGACCCCGAGCCCCTGGGGATCCCAAAGGAGTCCCTGAGCACTGCCAAGAGTGGTGCAAAAGAGAGATAAACATGCCTGATGTCTGCGCTAGCGGCTCCCAGCCCGCCTCATGGCAGAGGTGCCCAGGCGGTGAACAGCAGAGTCAGGCCCGCCCACAGTCACAGGTTTGGCCAGGAGTGGGTGGGGCCAGTGTTTCTCAATCCATCAATGATACAGAAACCTTTTTACGTTATTTTCTTCGTTTGTTTGGGGGCCAGACCCACCAATGCTCAGGGTTTCTGCAGGCTCTGGGCTCAGGCATCACTCTGGCGGTGCTGAGGTGTGCGCCTCCCTGCTGTGCCCCGCGCTGCCCAGACATCCGTCAGGACGCTGCATCCAGCGACCCGCCCCCAGAAGACAGAGCTTTGCAGGCAGCAAGCACAAAGGCTGTCAAGTGAAAGGGGTGGGGCAAAAGCTGGGCCTGGCTATTCCCCATGTCCTCCGGATCTGGGTCTCTGCAGAGGTGACTGAGCCGAGCCTGTGGTCAAGGACCCCAGGTACAGCCCACGTAAGACAGCAGGAAGGCGCTTGTTTTGCAAACACCCGGCCCCACAGACGGTCCCCCAAACACTGCCAGGAGCAAGCCCTGAGCACCACCAGGAGCGACCCCCTAAGCACAGAGACCCGCCGAAGCACCGAAAAGACAAGAAGGAGATTTGTGTGGATTTTTCCGGTGAGCACGACCAGACATGGCCCCAAAAACTGAACAAACAAACAAAAGCTCACACATGGTTCAGGGACGGGGCTGCCGCCCCTGACCAAGCTTGGTTTGCCTGCGAGGGCCTGGACCAGGTTCTCAGCTGTGGAGGTGCAGCTTGGAAACGGGCGATTCTCATGAACTCTTATTCATGACGGCAGAGACCGAGCCACCCAGTACTCCGGGCATGAAGCTGAACCCAGTCTATGGACTTTCAGAGCCAAATAGCCCTGCTCGCATTTCCTAAAGGGGCAGTGTGAGGTCAGTGAAGGGAGCTGGGACACTCCTACCCAGGGCTCCCTTGAAAAGTCCTATCAGGACCTCAGGGGCACAGCAGGGGCTTGGGGAGTGACGGGTGCCCACTGGAGGTGCCTCTGAAGGCTGTTTCTTGGGGAGGGTGTGGGTGGTCTCAAAGCTGGGAAGCTGGTTCCGGATTGTCTGGGCCTGGGCCTCTTTGTGGCGCGTTCTTGAGAGGGGAACTTCCGCCACCTCCTGCACCTCCCTTTGGGCTCACACACTGGGCGCAGAGGAACCAGGCGTGGGGCGTGTGGGAAGGATGAGGCGGCCATTTGTGTGTGCACGCTCAGGAAGCAGCCAGGAAACACAGCCTTCCTCCCCCTCTGCTGAGCCGTTTTTCTAGAGCTTCCTAGTTTCCGAATGTGCTGCTTTCTGCAAGGACCACAGACTCGTTCTTGCATGCCAGCCTGCCAGCTCCCTAGGCTGCCGGAGTGGAAATACCCCCCGCCCCCACACACCCAGAGTGGGGGTCAGGCCCCGGGGCGACATTCATGTGTTTTGGTTTCCCCATTCTGTGGCATTTCTTCAAACCAGAGTAAGGTGGTTGTGGAGTCACCCAACACATGGTGAGGAGGAAACTCCAAAAGGTGATGAAAGCGGAGCAGGAGGGCAGAGAGCAGGGCCCTTGCCCTTCACACAGCCGACCGGGGTTCGACCCGACACCCCTTAGGGCTCCCCGGGCCCCCACCAGGAGTGATCCCTGAGTCCGGAGCTGGTTCTCTCAGGCTGTCAGTCCAAACTCAAAGGGTCCTTGTGTGCCCCCTGAGATGCCGGATGGACCCTTCCCTTCTCCTGGCTCCTGATGGTAGCTCCATCCTAGGTGCTGCCTGCCTCCCTCCAGCCGTCCCTTGTGCCCTGCACGCGGGGTTCAGGGGTATCACAGGCAGAGCCCACCCCCAGTAGCCTCACTGATGCCATCTGCAAGATCCCATCTCCAGTAGGGGTCAGCCCTTCGACCACCGCATGCCCTGTGCCGAAAGCAGAGTCAATTGTCTTGACACAGAAGCTCCCTCAGGCCTCCACCGCAGCCGGCTTTCCCTGGAACCTAATCGAGCACCTCCCGGGGGCATCTCAGACCCCCACAAGCCCAGACAGCCCCACACATTGAGCCGAAACAAACGACACTTGCCCTGAAGCAGGGAACTGTTTGCTTGTGGCCATCTAGGCTGAGTCCACTCCCTCTCTGACTTCACAGACTCTGGAGTGTGACCTGCTGGATCTCTGTCCACTCCCTGGGGACATGGCCTTCTTCCTGACTTGCTTATCCCTAAGACCCAGCGGGGAATCTGCACCACCAAAGCCCCCCCCTCTCCCATGGGACCCCTCCCCTCTGCTTCCCTGGGCTTCCCGCTTTGGACCGCGACCTCTCCAGTAACCATCTGCCACAGTCTCAGTCTGGCTCACGCAGTGGCCGGAGTCTGGTACAGGCACGTGTTTGAGCCCAGCGCCATCCGGAGGGAGAAGACGGGAAAACACATTCTCATTCTTAGAGGAGTCCTGGAGAGGGGGAGACAGGCAGGGTGGTCTAGGAATCTACTTCCTCCTGGTCCACAGCCGCCACTGAGGCCCCTGGGAGTGGGCACAGTCCCCACCCACCCCCAGGTGCCCAATGGCCTAGTTCCCTGCCCCGCTGCTCTGGCAGACTTCCTGCCCCTGGGACTCTGTGATGCTACATCAAGGAGGGATTAGCTGACGGGGTTTGATCCCTGGCCTCCCCACAAGCCCACCAGGAGCCATCCTTGAGCACAGAGTCAGGAGTAAGCCCTGAGCACCACAAGGTGTGGCCCCTACCTATCACTGTATCACTGTCCTCCCGTTCATCATCGATTTGCTTGAGCGGGCACCAGTAACACCTCCATATGTCCTGTCTCATGCAAGTAGAGCCCAAGGGCACCTGCTTGCTCCAGGAATATAAAGAGCCTCAAACCATTCCATCAGGTCATGGGAATGAGGTCTATAATTGTTACTGGTATCTGGCATATCAAATACGACACGGGCTACCGCCAGGCTCTGCCGTGTGGTTAGCATACTCTTGTAGTCATCTGTAAATCCAGCATTTATTGATGAAACACACGGCCGAATTGGCGCGTGCGAGCCGGGCTGTGATAGGCTGGTCTGCTGGGTGGAGTTCTGAGGGGGGGGGAAGTCCGGATGTGGAAAATTGGCCCCTACCTAGTAAAAATAAAAACACAAAAATAAAACAAAGAAAGAAATTGCACTCCTGTTGGGTGGCGCGCCCTACTGAGCCTTAGGCTACACTTAGCTTATGTGAAGAGCTACTCCCTGCCTTTAGGGAATCTCCCGAGCAGACACAGTGGGAGCTTGGGAAGAATTGGATTGATTTCATAATTTTATATGGCATAATATTTTTTTTTTTTTTTTGAGTCAAACCTGGCAATGCTTAGGGGTTACTCCCTGGCGGTGCTCAGGGGACCATATGGGATGCCATGGATCGAACCTGGGTCTACCGTGTGAAAGGCAAACGCCCTCCCCACTGTACTATCGCTCAGGCCCCTGGCATTTTTTTTTTTTTTTTGCTTTTTGGGTCACGCCCAGGGATGCTCAGGGGTTACTCCTGGCTCTTCGCTCAGGAATTACTCCTGGTGGTTCTCGCATAAGGGATGCCATGGATCAATCCCAGGTCAGCAGCATGCTAGGCAAATGCCCTACCCACTGTGCTATCACTCTGGCCCCAGGCATAAATATTTTTATCATAAATATTATGAATTTTGCTTTCCCCAGTTCTATATTCTTCCTGCTCCCTCGGGTCCCCACATGGGACATACATGCATATATTCCAAGAATACTTGACCATGTTGGGTCAACCATAATGTAATCAGTTCTCCTAGTTCAAAGAGACATGCCAGTGTGCCTCTGGGCAAACTGACGTGTCTCTGTTTCTAAAGTTAATGCCAGAGTAAATTATTCTGATGGATTTTGGACCTTAGTGGGATCTAGAGTCTGGAATCAGCTGGCTATATATTCATGATAAGAAGTATTAATGCCGGGGCCGGAGCGATAGCCCAGCGGTAGGGCGTTTGCCTTGCGCGCGGCCGGCCTGTGCCCGGCCTGGGTTCGATCCCGGCGTCCCATATGGTCCCCTGAGCGCCGCCAGGAGTAATTCCTGAGTGTAGAGCCAGGAGTAACCCCTTGAGCATCGCCGGGTATGACCCAAAAAGCAAAAAAAAAAAAAAAAAAAGTATTAATGCCATTTCCTACAAATTACATTCTGAACTGCTTTCTGGTTCAGAGATGCAGCCCCTCCCGACTCTGCTAGGGAGAGTTTACCTCAGGGAGTCAGCTCTGGCGTTTGTGGACCTTGAGCCATAGGGTCCACCTGAAGATCTGCATCTCAATATGGTCATTTCACTCGTATCACTTGTCTTCCTGTTCATTGATTTGCTTGAGCTGTTGCATGCTAGTGTAGCCCAAGGGCATCTGCTCGCTCCAGGAATACAAAGAGCCTCAATCCATTCGGTCAGGTCAAGGGAATGAGGTTTTTATTTTAAAATATGGTCATTTACCAGCTTCATCTCTAGATAGCTCAGCCCACAATGGGCTGGGCTGGAAGGTTTTGGCAGACTTATATCTATAAAATAAGCTAGGAGAAAGGAAAAAAGGGCTTTTGGCCATTTTGGCTCCTCTTTGCTCTCTACCTGTCCTCTCAGCCTCCTGTTCTCTCCCTGTTAGGCCTTAGCACGTGGTAGTGGTCTTCTTGGCCTAGGATTCTAAACCTACACGTGGCAACGGCCCAGCTAGGAACCTAAAGCCCAGGGTTTTCCTGTTACTGGATTGCATACCAGAACCTGTGAGAGTAAAGCCTTTTAAAACTGCTGGACTCCTGAGTTTTCATTCATTCCCTGCCGGCTTTGGAGGTAGAAGGGAACTCGCTCCCTGATATCGTTGGGGACCACAGTTCCCTGACATGCTCCCGCCTTGGGAATCTCCACTTCTTCCTTGCAGAATTCCAAATCCTGCCCTACAGAATTCCTGTTCCTGTCTTGGGAATTCCTGCCCCTGCCTTGGGATTTCCTGCTCCTCCCTGAATGTGCTGGGAGGGGGTGTGTGCCTCAGTAGGTGGCCAAGGCCCCAGTATCTGAACTGACCTTCCTCTCCGGGGTCTCAGTGTGAAGCGCCCAGGCCCTGTGACTCTGGTGAAGGCGGGACTATGCTCCCTGGACGCAGAGCCCCTACCCCTGCCCCCACAGGCCCACTGGGGAGCCCCAGGGGGTCTGGAGGGGAGGTGGTGAGGTGGGCTGAGCAACCTCAGGGCTGGGAGTCTGTGTGGGGCCCCGAAGGGCAGCTGGATGGGAGGCCAGGCTCTGGGTTGGTCAGCTGTGCAGGAAAGGCATGTGCTGGACATGAGTTTACTCTGGGGTCAGCTCCTCTGGGAGCGTCTGTTCGGCCGAGTCAGCAGGAACCCAGCGTCCGAGCATCCTGTCCTGCTCGGTCCAGGGCCACCTATGCCCTGTCACCACGCTGGCCAGACTGTTGGGAAACCTGCTCAAGGCATGCTCACAGCAGACGCTGTCGCCTTGGTCCTCGGACATGAAGGAAGTGGGCACCATGCCTGGGGTCAGTAAAGGTCCCACTGGAGGATTCCATCCACCCAAAGGACAAGGTCATCGTGTCACTGAAGACCTCCCCAGCCCTGCAGGGGCACAGTGTTAGCACCAGCCATGTGACGTGTGGTGGGGGCAGCGCTGGGGCCCAGGGGGTGAGGGCACACGGGCAGCGATAGGGAAGCCTTGGGTTTCCACAAAGCCCCGTGTGTTGGGACGTTGGTGAAGGGCAGTGCAAAGGGAAATGACACAGCCAGACCGCACATAACACACCACATTTATTGGGGCCCCAAGTCAGGTGCAGTGCTCCTCAACTTTTTTTAAAAGATTTTATTAAATATGTTTTTTTTTTTATTTACTTACTTACTTACCTACTCATTCGTTCATTCATTCATTCATTCATTCATTTGTTGCTTTTGCGTCACACCCAGCAATGCTCAGGGGACCATATAGGATTCTGGGGATTGAACCCAGGTTGGCTGTGTGCAAGGCAAATGCCCTACCCACTGTGCTATCGCTCCGGTCCCGCTCCTCAACTTTTTACCCACTGCAGTTCCGTTTATTTTCTCCTCGTGAATCCTGTAACATTTCCATTTCCATTTCCTGTGGAAATGTTACTGGCGCCCGCTCGAGCAAATCGATGAATAACGGGATTCAAGTGATCAAGTGATCAAGTGAATCCTGTGCAGTCCATGATAAGAGTCCCTCTTTCACAGGCTCTGTTTCTTATCTTTCAAGGCCCTGCTGCTCTCTGGGCATCAGGGTGAATCTGGGGTCAGTGAGGAACTCCATGGCTTGTTTTGGTGTCCCGTGTTTGAGGGACATCAGCATCACCATTCAGCAAAGGTGCACGCTGGGTTGATTAGCCTGAATGGTGTTGCTGATGTCCCTCAAACGCGGGACACCAAAACAAGCCATGGACTTCCTCACTGACCCGATTCACCCCTTGACCCAAGGCACATGGGGTCAGCAATAAGTGGACACAGCTGGGGAGACTGATATCCTTGACCCAGCTGCCCTTCAGCCAACTGAAATCCCCTCCGCCTCCTCTGAGGCTCCTCACAAGGAGAACAGGAAACGCGTCTGGGTTCCACCCATCCTGAGAAGCCTTTTCTTCTCCCTTGCTCCCGGAGGTTATCATGTGGAAGTACAAGTGGCCCCTTTGTCCCTGCTAAGCCCCCGATTCGACAGCCCTGGCTTCTACCCTGAGAGGTAGAGGTGTAGAGGTTTCAAGAAGCTCTAAAGAAAACAGCAGTTGTCTGCTTGTGCTGCTAAAAAAAAAAATGAGACACTTTCTCTTAGTTCTGGAAGCTGTAAGCAAAGACAAAGGTGGGCCCAGGTTTCCGGTGAGGTGTCTCTCCCGGGGTGGGGACGGCCGCCATCTGCTGTGTCCACGCAGGGCCTGTTCTCTGGGTGTGTCAGTGGGGGCAGTTCTCGGTGTAGCTTCCTTCTCTTCCAGGGCTACCAACCCTTGGATTTTAGGTCCTGTGGCTCTGACCTCATTAACTTCTTCCTCCCTATAGGCCTGTCATCGTATGTGACCATACTCATGGTTAGAACATAGACAGACCAACTTGGAGAAACTTGGGGAGAGTAGAATCCACAGCAAATGTTGCTGCCTTTTTGTGGGTTTGCGTGAGAGGTGAGGGCGTGGGCTCTGCGTGACCCCGGGTAGACGCAGCTGGGAGGTCCCGATGCTGGGCATGTGAGCCCATCATTGTGAGAAAGCAATCGTTGGAGCACCAGCAGATTCTTCCAGGCTTCTTTGTTCTACTTCCAGGGAAATGTGAGTCTCTGCGTTGGGGACTGGAGAGATAGTACAGTAAGTAGGGCGCTTGCCTTGATGCAGTTGACCCCAGTTCAATCTCAGGCATAGATTCCCCCCAAGACCTCCAGTAAGAATCTCTGAGCACAGTCAGGAGTTAACCCTGAGCACAGCCCAAAAAACAAAGAAGAAAACCTTTTGTGCTCTTGCCATATGACTGTGGTCACATCACATGTGTGAGTCACTGGGCGGTGCATGAGCCAGGGATGAAGAAATCTGGCAGCCCAGCTTTGTTTTCCCGGGGGCTCAGTTTCCCAAAGCCCTCCCGTCCAAATAGGCAGCGGTTGGAATCTCGTCTGAGCAAGCCTAGGCTCTAGATACGAGGGTTGGGAAGCAATGGGCCATGTCCAGCCTGGACAGGAGCCCCACCCTGCACGGGGACACCAGTCCTTCCCGGCAGGGAGTTTGGTGTTCCCGGAAGCGTTGTGGACCTTCTCCTTTGTCAGAGCTGTGGATATCCTGTGGTGGCCTCTCCCCAGGGGTGGATCCCAGAGGAATAGCAGTCACTGGGTGATAGTTAATGAATCTGTCCCCACTTGATGGGGGAAGAGAGAAGGCGGGTAAGAATAAAACAGTAATGAGGGCCCAAAGGATAAACCCCCGGCATCCCATATGGTCCCCTGAGCACTGCCAGCAGTAATTCCTGAATGCAGAGCCAGGAGGGACCCCTGAGCATTGTTGGGTGTGACCCAAGAAGCAATAAAGAGGGTCTCCAGGACTTGTAATCTTCTCTCCTCCTTCCCAGACACCTGGCCGTCCTGTGGTTGAGGACCCTGGACACGAAGAGGGTGCTCGGCCCTGTGTCAGCTGGGTGGTTCCTGTGGACTCAGCTGTGTTTCTCAGCAGTGCTCAGAGTGGATCCCTTGGTGTGTGATGAAGACACGGGCAGGGACACAGGTGGCCACAGCCCCTGACCAGGAGGGGAAGCGTTCAGCACGAAGGGCTTCACTACAAATGCGTTCAGGCTCCTGTGCTTAGCTCGAGGCTGATTTTTCCACCCCCATGCATCAGGCTCTAAATCCAGCACTCTGGAAGGTATTGAATAGGCAGGACAAGATCCATTAAGGCTTGTTGATTTATAGCTTTTCAGCATTTCCAAGGAGCGGCTTTCAATGTGAAATCAGTGGTGAGCTGCAGCCCCCTTTCAGAAATTTGTCTCGTTTGCCAGTAAGTGCTTTAAGCTTTGCTGTCATCGGTGCCTCTTTTTGAAAAGAACAGGGAACAAAGAGATAATGCCCAACAGCGCCCAACATCTTTATGAATCAGGGGCCCGCCTCCATCAACACCTTCACTTCTGAGCTGTTTTCTGGACTGAACAGTAATCGCTGTGGCAGTCGGCCAGAGGGACCAGCTGGGCCCTCCATTGCCATCCCCCTGCTGGGGAACACGAGAGGAAAGGAGTGGGGTGACCGCGGCTGGAGCTTCTCCTGATCTCAAGAGCGGCTTGGGCCATCCTAGGTGGGCATCACCCCTGCTCCTCCCTCCGTCTCCCCTGCCTCTCCCCAGCTCCCCATCAGCTCCGAGGAGTGGCCCGTCCTTGCCATTCTCCCTCGTTCCCCTGGGCTGCCTGGTTGGGAAATATCCGGAAAGCCCCACATCTGTCACCAGCATCCTGGCCTTTCAGGTCTCCAGTACGCGACCTGCATACAGCAGGTGCTCATACATGGTTTTTTGTTCTTCAAAATATTTTATTATACCTCCAGACCCACAGCTGCACCACTCGGCCCCATGTGGAAGCCCATGGAGCTCCAGAGGGTGGTAAGTGGCGGGCTGGCCGAGTCCGAAATAGCTCCAAGGGTTCGCTCACTCCGTGCGGGGGGGGGGGGCCACGCTGGCCGGACTTGTTCACTCTACTGTGTTTATGTCAATAAATGTGTGTGTTTATTTCTGAGCTCTTGATTCTCCTCCCAGAGATACCTGTGTCTGTGCTTACCGGTGGGGGTCAGCGTTTTCATTCTCGTCCTGGGACATAGTTGGCGGTTAGGGGTACATGAAGCCCACTCCCTCTTCCTGCTGAGATCAGTTCTTCCAGGTTATATGGCATATTGCATTATGCCACCTAAACCTTACTATGTCTGGGGCTTCTCTTTCCTTACGTTGTACTATGAGCAAAGAACTCAATCTGCACCTTTAAGAAGAATTTCTAACCTGATTCAGGCTGAGAAGCCACAGCAGATGGACTGCAGGCCTTCCCAGAAGAGGTGGGCTCTTCAGCGGGGATGGGCAGGTTCTGGCAGCCTCTTGCAGTAGAATCAGGGGTTCCAGGCCCAAAAAGATAATATAGCAGGGGAGGGCGTCTGCCTTGCACACAGCCAACCTGGGTTGATCCCAGCACCCCATATGGTCCCCAAGCATCAACAGAAGTAATTCCTGAGCGCAGAGCCAGGGATAACTCCTGAGCATTGCCGGGTGGGACCCAAAAAAAGAATCAGGGGATTCTAGATCAAATTCTGAGGAAGCTAATAGTTAAAGGCACAGGAAGGAAGAAAACAGAGGGAAAGCTTAGCAAGGCTGCAGCGCAAGTCACGCTCACAGCCAGGGACCTGGGTCAGCCAAACTCACAGCCAGCAGGGCTCGGTCAGCAGACCCTGGCCACTCTCCCCAGAGCCTCTGCAGCCGGGAATGTTCATCAAAACTGCCAAAGACTAAACAGAACAGCCAGGATCCCTCCTGACCCTCTGGAAGGCTCCGAACCGCATGTGCTTGTGCTCAGACAGTGTGAGGCAGCTGACTCCAGGAGGTGCTGCCATTGGCTGCTCCACACAAACAGCCGACTCCAGGACGTGCTGCCATTGGCTGCTCCACACAAACAACCGACTCCAGGATGTGCTGCCATTGGCTGCTCCACACAAACAGCCGACTCCAGGGCGTGCTGCTATTAGCTGCTCCACACAAACAGCCGACTCCAGGATGTGCTGCCATTGGCTGCTCCACACAAACAGCTGACTCCAAGGCGTGCTGCCATTGGCTGCTCCACACAAACAGCCGACTCCAGGACGTGCTGCCATTGGCTGCTCCTCACGGTGGAGCAGAAAGATGGTTCCTGAGCTCAGGGCCGCTCCATCCGGGACCCGAACCACCGGCTGTGCAAGGTACATCCATATCTCCCCACTCCAGGCGTAACGTTAAGTGGCTGCGTCCACAGAGAACCCAAATGCTGGCGCCCCTGGTGTTGTGCAGCGCCCCTGGTGTTTAGCCCTGTAAGAGCCCGGGCGAGGCTCTGCGGAGGAAGGCCACACCTCAGCCACCTCCCAGCCCTTTCCTCTCCTGACTGTGCCAGAAGGGGTGCTGGTGCGCCCTCGCCCCTTTCTGGCAGGGAGCCCCGGCACCTCAGAGTTCCCTGGGCGCCCACAGCAGGGCTCCAGGGGCCCATCCCGCACCCAGCCACCAGCCCCGGGGCAAGTGTCCCCACACACTTGTAACCACAAGCGTCTCCCACAGATGGGGTGGGGGTCGCAGGGAGCATTCCTAGGTGTTCAGAGCGCCCCTTCAGGACAATCGGAGCCCACTTCTCAAGGGCCAGCGAACCCCATAATGTCAGGCGATCCCCACCTCATCAGCTGTGCGAGTGACCTGGAAACTGAGTCCCTGGGTGAAGGGGCGAAACTGGGGCCCAGGCTGGGAGTCTGGTGACACCTTGGACTCCTGGAGGTGCCTCTGGCTGCATGTGTACCCGGAGAAATGTCTCTGGCTTCTCTAAGCGTCTGCTCGAAATGGAGATGATTGTCGGAGAGAAAGTACAGCGGTGGACACTCGCCTTTCACAGGGCAGACCCTGGGACCCCTGGTTATAGTCTCTGAGTCCCTCCAAAAGTGATTCCCTATGTGCAGGGTCAGGAGTGAGCCCTGAGCACTGGCCCCATGTGGCCCCCAATCAAACAACAATTGGATGAAGAGACAGGAGCAATAGCACTTGCTCTGCGGTCACCAGCCCAGACTCCATCCCAGCACTACATATGGTCCCCAAGCCGGGCCAGGTGCCTTCCCTGAACAGAGGAAGGAGCACCCCCAGGTGTGGCCCAGACCCCCTCTGCTCCCCAAAACAGCCCATCTGCTGCCCAAATTGCTGGTGAAAGGATCTGGCTGGCCTTCCTCCTACAACCAGCAACTAATACTTTGCTGTTCCTAGAGTTAGAAAATCTCACTGGATGCAGACACCTGGGCCCCAGGCATTCTGCTGGCAAGCATGTGAGCACAGGAATCTGCAGTTAACACACCACACATACACATCATACACATACATTCATACACAATTGCACACACACTTGAACACACTCATACACTCACGCACTTGCACATACTCACTCCTACATACATTTGCACACGCGTTTCTCATGCACACACACACATACACTCGCATACACACACACACACACACACAAGCTAGGACAAAGACTGTAGAAAGCCCAACTGCCAGGAGGTGCTGCTGGAGATGGTTTGACAAGGATCACAGGTGACAGGAGAATTCATCATCATTTTCGGCCCTATCTTCAATTGCATCCCATTACAATCAAATTCTGTTTTTTTGAAGTATGCCATGGCCCACGGCAAATGCTGGATCACTCGGATGCCATCGTGTGCTCAGATGAACCAAGCACAAGTACCTCGCAAGGAGAAGGTTCCTCAAGAAAAGGACGGTCCCACCTCCGCAGCCAAATAAGACTGACTAAAGTTACCAAAGCACCCCCTTGCTGGCTGACAATTCCCTTCCAGCCTCCAGCCTGAATGAAAAAAGTGGGGGTCCCATCTGGCTCTTCAGTCCTGCCTGTCCAATCATCTTCCTGCCCCCAAATAGGGAAGCACCTCAACAGACGAAGGAGAGCCCTTTCTCCCTTATCCCTCCCCCTCCCAGCCCTGTCAGTTTTGCTGATGAGGCTCAAATTCAGTTTTGTTCCTCTCAGCCTCCAGCCATGACAGCATTGCTCCCCTCAAATCCCTGTTATTGCAAAACGAGACTAGAAAACATTTTTGCTGAAGTAGAGCCTTGGAACACAAGAGCAGGGAAGAGAAAAGATGTTCCCATCAGCATCTGAGAGTTAAGGAGGAAATTCAAGGACAGGGCCACGGAGGCTGTGGCTGAGGGTGTGCTGGGAAGTGGGTCCTGCTGGATTGGGAGGGGCCCAGCTGATGAGGAAAGGCGCAGGCTTACCCTGGCCCAAGAGGAAAGACTTGGCAGCTGTGAACTTCACACAGAAGTGCGGTCTGGAGGGAGTGATCACCTAATGTTTTCCACAGGGCCAAGCAAAGGCCAAGTGAAATTAAATGAGATGGGAGGAGGAGCTCTGATGAGAATCCAGTGGATGAGCTGACCTGGTTTGAACCCGAGCACCACATAGTCCCCCAGTATTAGCTGCTGGAGGCTCTGAACACCACACGGGTGACCCAGATTCCCCCTAACACCACAGCTCCCAAGCACCATCCAAGCTTCAGACCCTGTCACTGAACTGCCAACTGGGTTAGCAAACAATTCCCAAGGAATGACCAGACCTTCTGAGCACAATTGGGAGACCCCAAACCCCAAATATTAAATGCACAAAAAAATAAATAAAAGCTAGTCGCTTCAAAGATGTATTGGTTAAGTATCCATTGAGATGACTACAAGAGTATGCTACACGCACAGCAGAGCCTGGCAAGCTACCCGTGTCATATTTGACATGCCAAATACCAGTAACAATTATAGACCTCATTCCCATGACCTGATGGAATGGTTTGAGGCTCTTTATGTTTCTGGAGCAAGCAGGTGCCCTTGGGCTCTATGCATGAGACAGGTCATATGGAGATGTTACTGGTGCCCGCTCGAGTAAATCGATGATGAACGGGAAGACAGTGATACAGTGATACATTTTAAATCTATTCTCCCTATAACTGTCTTTTGATTGGAGTGCTTTATCCTTATCATTAATATAACTGTAGGCAATGGAAGAGTTGAGATATTAGATGGAATGGGGGTATTTACTTACACAATTATAAAGACTAAGAAATGGCACAGTCCACCATCTGAAAGCTGGCTACCCAGGAAAGCTGTTTCTGCGGTTCCATCTGAGTCCAAAACCTGTGACTCAGGAGGTGAAGGCCTAGTTTCTAGTCTGAGGGAGAAAAAATAGTATCCCAGATCCACAGTAGGGCAAAGAGCACAAATCCCCCATTTTCTCTGGCTCTGCATTCTATCCAGTACCACAGCAGAGCGATGCTGCTCACCCCAGTGAGGAGAGAACTCTGCTTTAATCCATCAATACACATGACCCCTTCACTCCAGAACCCTGGAAGCACTCACGGGGAACTCCAGAAAGGACACTTAGCTCCTAGGGCCAAGTTGACAGACAAACTCCCCAAGTTTTCTTAGTCTCTTGAACACATGACAAGAGTTAACTTTACCTTTCTTTCCTTCTGTGTCTTTGCTTCCTCAGGAATCCTTCAGCAGACTGGATTTTACTTTAGTCTGTGTGTGTGTGTGCGTGTGTGTGTGTGTGTGTGTTTCTTGTTGATGAACCTAATGGTTTGTATCACTGTATCACTGTCTTCCCGTTCATCATCAATTTGCTCTAGCGGGCACCAGTAACATCTCTATATGTCCTGTCTCATGCAAGTAGAGCCCAAGAGCACCTGCTTGCTCCAGGAACATAAGAGCCTCAAACCATTCCATCAGGTCATGGGAATGAGGTCTATAATTGTTACTGGTATTTGGCATAACAAATACAACACGGGTAGTTTGCCAGGCTCTGCCGTGCAGGTAGCATATTCTTGTAGTCATCTCTAAATTCAGCATTTATTGATGAACCGCGTAGCCGCTTGCGGCCACGCAAGGCGGGCTCTGATAGGCTGGCTTGTATATAGTAACTTTTTGATGTGGAAACCCAACATTTTAAATAGCCAACTCTGTCTTATTCCATACTCTTCTCTCCAGATTTTTCTATTGCTTTTGTTGTTTTTTGCTTGACTTTCCTGAATAACCTATAAATTCTCTACTTTCTGTGATCCATCCAGTCTGCATGATTTTGAGGTGATGATTTTCCTGAAGTTCAGTGAACAGGTCTTTAGCTTGGCTGCCAGTTCCTGCTTCCACACTTCTCGGGCTGAGCAGAGGTGAGAAATTTGTTTCCCAGCTCTTTCCCTAGTGTCCCAGCACCCTGCAAAGTGTGTTTGGCCTTCTAGAGACCCAGAAATATGCCAAAACATTCCAAGCTGCTGCATGCAGCTCAACCCACTTTTCCTTTGCCCTTTCTCCTTGATCACTGTCTTAGACTCTGGCAGCTTCTGTGCTAAACAATTGCCACAGTTTTTTCCTGGCAAATACATTAGAAAGCTGTTCTGATAGAGTGAACTCTCACCACTTCTAATAAGCTCGGGAGTGGCCAATCAGCTCAGAGGAGGACAAGGTTCTTTGAAGGAGCATTCAGATAACTCTGATACATTCTGTGTCCATAGGCTGCAGATTGTCACCATTCGCAGAGCTCAGAGACACTGCAGTTGTGGCTTGGAAGGCGCCGGGGAAGCCCATGGAGTACCCTATTCTTACCAGAGGGAGCCATTTTTTAATCAATGCTTCTTCTTTTTTTTTTCTTTTTGGGTCACACCCGGCAATGCTCAGGGGTTTCTCCTGGCTCTGCACTCAGGAATTACTCCTGGCGGTGCTCGGGGACCATATGGGATGCCGGGGATCTAACTCAGGCGGTATGGGCCGGCCGCGTGCAAGGCAAATGCCCTATCCACTAGGCTATCGCTCCGGGTCTCAATCAGTGCTTCTAATGATGTTAAAAGCCCTCAATTTCCAGAGTTCTGAAAAAGTTCATTTAACTCTGTGTGTGCGTGTGTGTGTGTGTGTGTGTGTGTGTGTGTTTGAAAACTGGGCTTTCAGAGGCCACCATTATAAAAAATACTTTTTTTTTCCTTTTTGAGTCATACCCAGCGATACTCAGGAGTTACTCCTGGCTCTGCACTCAGGTGTCACTCCTAGCAGTGCTCAGGGGATCATATGGGATGCTGGGGATGGAACCCAGGTCAGCCGCATGCAAGGCAAATGTCCTACCTGCTGTACTCTTGCTCTGGCCCCTAAAAATACTTTTTAAAATAGGGGCCGGAGTGATAGTCTAGCGGGTAGGGCATCTACCTTGCACTCAGTCAGCCCATGCTGACCTGGGTTCGTCCCTGACATCCCATATGGTCCCCGAGCACCGCCAGGAGTGATTCCTGAATGCAGAACCAGGAGAAAACCCTGAGCATTGCTGGGTGTGACCACAAAAAAGCAAACAAACAAACAAACAAACAAACAAATAAATAAATAAATAAATAAAATAAAAGTAGTATAAAATAACCTACTCTGCTCATTCATGAATATTGTTTTCCCACCTCCCTCCATCCTTGTTTGTTGTTTCAGTGTCCAGGGGTCACACACTGGCTGTGGCATACTAGAGTCCACACTGGCTGTGGTGTACCAAAGTCCTTACATTTATTGGGGCACCAGGGATACCAGCACCAGTGCAGTACCAGGGAGCGCATATGGCGTGGGAGGCCCCATGGGACTCAGCTCACAGCCTCCTGCCTGCAAAGCAAAGTGCTCTTACTCCTTAGCCACATCCCGTTCCTGTACTTGGAGGGTGGGAGTGATAGTACAGTGGGGAGGGCACTGGCCTTGCAAGAGGCTGGCCCAGGTTCCATTCCCAGCACCCAATATGGTCCTCCATGTCTGCCAGAAGTAAGCCCTAAGTCCAGAGCCAGGAATAAAACCCTGAACACTGCGGAGTGTGACCCAAAAAGCCCAAGGGGAAAAAAAAAAAAAAAGAGTGAATTGAAAGTCTAGTCATTAAAACTCAAGTGACGCATTCTATATAAATCAGCTTGTCCAAAACCTACCATATGGTAAGTGCTGCAGATGGAAAACATTGCTTCTCCGTGAGTGCAGTGTCTCCTGGCCAGCCTGAGTGGCTATGGGTGAGCGGGAAGAGACTTCTGGCCTACAGCCCAGGGCCTCTGCTAAAACCCCGCCATCTTGCTCACTGCCACAGTGACCCACATCTTTCCTAAGTGCTCTGGTGTCAGGGAAGTCTGTGGTGCTAGAAAGTTCAGACTGGGGCCGGAGCGATAGCCCAGCGGGTAGGGCCTTGCACGCAGCTGGCCCATGCCAACCCGGGTTCGCTCCCGGCATCCCATATGGTCCCCCAAGTACCGCCAGGAGTAATTCCTGAGTGCAGAGCCAGGAGTAACCCCTGAGCATCGCCGGGTGTGACCCAAAAGGAAAAAAAAGAAAAGAAAGTTCAGACTTGGGTTTTTATACTTTGCCTCAAGAGTTTTTGTCTTTCCTTTCTCTCTTCTTTCTCTCTTTAGTTTTGATTTTTTTTTTGGCTTGTTTTTGTTTGTTTGTTTGGTTGGTTTGGGGCCACACCCAGTGGTGCTCAAGGTTTACTACTGACTCTGTGCTCAGGGATCACTCCCATCTGGGCTGGAGAGACCCTATGGGATGCCAGGGACTTAACCCGGGTCATTGCATGCATGTGCCCTACCTGGGTCCGATTGCTTTGGCCCCTCTTTCTTCTCCAAATCAACTAAACCCCTCTGAGAGGACAGAAACCTCCCCCAGAAAGGCCGCTCCCTCGATGGCTTGTTGACCAAAGGAAAGACCTCATCCTCCAGAGTGCCTGTTCCACATGAGTCGGTGATGCATGTCCACACTTCTGCTATCTCAGAAAGACTAATGGGCTCTTGTGTAGATTCCTGATAACGGGTGTTCATATGTGCCTGTGACAAGAAGCTTATCCAGGCACGGAAGTGGTGACACTCACTACAGCTTGCACTGCTCCAAGTGAAGCCGTCTCTCCGTGGGATCTGGACCCACAAACTCCCTTTCTTTCTCTTTTCCTCCCATGCCCGTCTTCACCCGGTTAGGAGGTACAAGGTCAGCAGAGTGATGTGTGAGCAGGGATGCGTGTACAAGTCTGCTTCAGACGATGTGGAGGTGGGTCTGCTGAGGTGGCAGAGGTCGAGTGTGGAAGGTGCTGGGAACTGGGCGATCTACTTCCGGTTCCAAAAGGTCCTGGATCTGTCAGCCTGGAGGTTAACCTTAGCTGAAACTATCAGCCTGGAGGTTAACCGTAGCTGGAAGAAGATTTGGATGTTTGATCCAGACAGTCTAAACTCTTCAACATCTAGAACCCCACAGCAGTTTTTCCTTACACTGTTAAGTCCCACTAGTTTTATGACAAACGAAATAACATCATCTATCGCTTTAGTGTTATTAGTCTAGATGTTCTTGCTTGCGCTTTTGCTTTTATCAAATTTGCAAAAAATGTTTGCTTTTATCAAATTTTTGCTTTTATCCTTATACTGATAGATAAAAGGACTATTAATATAAAGACTCGCCTATACTTGGTTTTAGTTTGTTCATATTTAAGCACATAATAAAATGGAATTTAGCTGGACATGGGGTAGCTAGAACAAATTAATCCTTCAAAGCAAGTTTAGCCTCATTTACTTGTGAAATGTAAACTGGTCCAACCTATAGGAAACAGTATGGAAACTCAAAAGGTTAAAAATAGAACTATCATGTGGCCCAGAAATTCTACTCCTAGATGCCAAGAAAACAAAAACAGTAACTCAAAGAGTTGACCTATGCTCACTGAAGCACTATTTTTATTTATTTTTAATAAGGTTGTTCATAATGATTTATTACAGACATTAAATATTCCAACACCAATCCCAACAGCATTGTACCTTCACCACCATTATTTCAAATTATTCCCAACCACCCCTTAAGCCTGCCCCCATAGTAGACCTTCAGTCATTTAGCTTGTATCGCTTATTGTTAATAATTTGCTAAAATCACGATCACGATCACGATCTTCCCGCTTGATCATCTATTTGCTAGAGCGGGCACCAGTAATATCTACATATGTCCTGTCTCATGCCAGTAGAGCCAGGGGCATCGGCTTGCTACAGGAACATAAAGAGCCTCAAACCATTATATTAGGTCATGGGAATGACCTAATATAATTGTTACTGGAATTTGGCATATCATATACAACACGAGAAGCTTGCCAGGCTTGCCGAGGGGGAGGCAAACTCTTTTAAACACCTCCAAATGAAGCATTTATTGCTGAACCGCACGGCCGCAAGTGGCCGCGCGAGCTGGACTGTGATGGGCTGGTCTGCTGGGTGGAGTTCTGAAGTCCAAAAGTGGAAAATGGCGGCGCCCATGGAGTGAGGAGGGGGTGGTCTGGCTTGTTGTGAGGCTCTGCCGAGGTGGTGGGCCAGGGCTAGAACCCGCCATGCCTCCCGACTGCCTCATGAACAGCTGTGCACAGGGAGAGCAAGGAACAGCTCTGCCCCATGTGTGAGAGTCTCTGGACCAGCATACCTGGGCCGGATTGAGGAAATGCTGCTGCAGGGTGGGTGTCGGTGATCCGGGCTGTGATGGGCTGGTCTGCTGGGTGGAGTTCTGAAGTCCAAAAGTGGAAAATGGCGGCGCCCATGGAGTGAGGAGGGGTGGTCTGGCTTGTTGTGAGGCTCTGCCGAGGTGGTGGGCCAGGGCTAGAACCCGCCATGCCTCCCGACTGCCTCATGAACAGCTGTGCACAGGGAGAGCAAAGAACAGCTCTGCCCCATGTGTGAGAGTCTCTGGACCAGCATACCTGGGCCGGATAATTTGCTAAAAATGATCAGAAAATGCTTCCTTAGAAGAAAATTAGTGAAGATTATTATAATTCACCATGGAGCCATTACGCCCTTGTATAAGAGATTACTGACACGCTGTTACAGGTTTCGCCTTGTGTGTTTGTATTTTGTCAGTCAAGGTTGGTTGCCCCCTACTTTGCATCCACCCAGTGTGGTGGTTTATCAGTGCTTTATGAGTGTTGTAGAGTTGAGATGTGCTCCAGGAATTCCAAAATGAAGCACTATTTTTAATAACCATGAGCTGAACATGACCAAGTGCCCAAAGACAGATGAGTGGACAAAGATGGAAAATATATATACACTGTGGAATACTCAGCTACAAGGCAAGAATAAAATTGCCTTTTGTTATGGCATGAATGAGACCGAAAAGGACCAGATGAAGTTAAATAAGGCAGAAGGAGAAGATTAATACTGAATTATCTCACTAATGTGGAATATGAGGAAATAAATCAGGGAGTGGGGGCCAGAGCAACAGCACAGCGGGGAGGCATTGGCCTTGCACGCAGCCGACCCGGGTTCAATCCCCGCATCCCATATGGTCCCTGAGCACCCCAGGAGTAATTCCTGAGTGCAGAGACAGGAATAACCCCTAAGCATTGCTCTTTTGGTTTGACCCAAAAAGCAAAAATAAATAAATAAAATAAAACAGGGAGCTAGACTATGTTTAGTGAAAACAAACCCTGAGACTGACACAGAAGAGTTTATCAGCAGGAGTGGGGAGTGAAGTAACATGGTAGAGGAATATTGGCATTGTTAGTGATATAGAAATTGGCCCACACGCCCCCCAAAACAAACCATCCCTTATGCTCTGGTAAACCAATATCACTGCAGAACTTTTCTTCAACTCTAGAAGATGGTTTGCATATTAACACCATTAGTAAAATAAGAAAAAGTGTACCTTGCTTAGTACCACTTTGTCTTCTTTTATTGTTGTTGTTGTCATTGTTGTTGTTGTTATTGGGCCTCCTGCCCCTCGAGGTGTTGCAGGTTTGGCTGCGGTGCCTGGCTACATCAGCAGGTGGCAGACAGGAGACAGACTTGTCTATATCCAGGGCTCTGCCCCGTGGACCCTGGATGGTGGATGGTCTGACATAGAAAAAGACTGGGCCCCCTGGGATGAACCACAAGCCACGGCAGAGCCTGACAAGCTACCCATGGTGTATTTGATACGCCAAAAAACAGTAACAATAATGGACCTCATTCCCAACAAATGGAGACATTCTGGTGCCCACTCAAGCAAATGGATGATCAACAGGAAGACAAGTGACAGGTGACATTGTTATTATTATCTTATCACATTGGCAGTGCTTAGGGTTGCTCCTGGCTCTGCATCAGGAATAATTCCTGTGGTGCTCAGAGGACCATATGGGGTCCCAGAGAATCGAACCCAGGTCAACCACAAGCAAGACAAGCACATGACCCTCTGTACCATCTCTCCAGTCTCAAGACACCTTGTCTTCTAACCATGGTAAAATCTAGAGAATTAAAAAGTATTTGACCAAAGTTGAGTATCTACTGGCTTTCTTATTTTCCTTTCCATTTTCTCCTGTGCATTTAAGGAGCAATATGGAAAATTTTTAACCAATTATAGTGTCCTATGACTTTATCACCATCCTAGGAGTAGGGAGGAGTTACTAAAATCACATTTACAGCAGGCTGGCTTTCTGTGGTGTTTTTCCTCTTGGTATTGCAAAAAGCTTTTAGACACATTATCACATTTATCTCATATCCTGAGGAAGTAGGTAATGGAAAGTCTTTGTCACAACTTCATGAATAAAAATTTAAAGTGCAGAGTGGTCAAATAAAACTCCCAGGAGAAGCCACGTCAAGATTTCACATTGAAAGACTCAGTTATGTGGCATATGTCTACATCTAAACCACAGAGCCAACACTACTGAAAGCATCAGACCCAAACTACAACAACCGAACTTTAAAATGCGGCAGTCAAGCACTGTGTGACCGAAACCCCCAAGCGTGAACAACGTTGTAATTGTATATCTCACGGTGGTATAATAAAATGTTAAAAAAAAATGATAAAAAAATGCAGCAGTCATTGGTGGAGGGAAGTTGCCACTAGTCATGGGACAGGTGTTGGAAGATTGCATACCTGAGCTGTAACTGCAAATGCCTTTGTAAATCATGGTGCCTACATTTTTAAATGATTTTTTTTAAATGTGCTTTTCCAGGAAGAGACTGGAGTGTGGTAGGACCCCCGGTACACTGGTGTGAAAGGAAGGTGACACTGGAGGTGAGGTTGGTACTGGAACATGGTATGCCTGAAACAACTGAAAATTCTTTTCTTCGTTTATTACTATTATCATAATTATTATTATTCTGATCACTGAGCACAGACCCAGGAGTCAGCCCCAAGCACCACCAGAGCTTCAATAGGAAGCAGAAAGGCTGCTGATGTTCTGAAACCCAGAAAAAGCTACTGTAGTTATTCAGACTTCCCAGACACAGTGTCCAAAATGGGGCTATGGCCCCAATTCCACCCCCCCCCCACAGCCCCATCCGAATACCCTGGGAGCCCCCCCATTGCTCCTAGAAGTAGGTGTTCAGGGGGGGTTTACTGCATGTGTTTTGGCGTCACACCTGGCGATGCTCAGGGGTTACTCCTGGCTCTGAGTTCAAGAATCATTCCTCGCAGTACTCAGGGGACCAAACGGGATGCCAGGGATCGAATCCAATCAAGTTTGATCATATATAAGGGAGTTACCCTACCCACCATACTATTGCTCTGGCCCCTAGCATTGGATGTTTCTGATCACAGACATTTAACAGACACAGAGCTCCCCCCACCCTGGCCACGGTGATGATGAGAAGCTGAGAAGCTGGGAAAGGTGCTTCTCTCTCTCTCTGACTCTGTCTGTCTCTGTCTGTCTCTGTCTTTCTCTGCCTCTCTCTATCTCTGTCTCTCTGCCTCTGTCTCTGTCTCTCTCTGCCTCTCTGTCTCTATTTCTGTCTCTCTGTCTGCCTGCCTGCCTGCCTGCCTGCCTGTCTGTCTGTCTGTCTGTCTGTCTGTCTCTCTCTCTCTCTCTTCTCTCTCTCTCTCTCTCTCTCTCTGTGCTCTCTCTTGGCACCAGACCGCTCCATCCTGCTTCCTTCCTGGAAGAGGGAATTCCACTGGGACAGAGAATCTCCCTTGCCCATTTGTGACCCGGCATTCCGACGGGGGGCAGAGTCTGCTGCATCTTCATTTCTGGGCTGTCTTCTTTTTTCAAAGACGAATGGACTTACAGGAGCCTTCTCCACTGTTAATTCACTCAAGGAAGTTATAATGTGATTACAGCCCCTGGGAAGCTCAAATATGAAGGATTTAAAAGCAGTAGCTTGTGAGGGGTGTGGAGGGTTATATCTCCAGGAAATCCCATCACTTCAGAATGATTTTGATTTTTCCATTGCTAGGGAGAGGCAGAGATAAATGTTTTCCATCCTAAAGGGGCTCTTTTGTCATTTCTGGGCTGTGGTGGCTAGAGAGAAATTGAAAATCTCCCCAGAGATGCTGTTCCAGTAATTGGATCCGTTGACCTCAGCTTTGATGCAGCCTCTGGGATGTCTGGGGCGGGGAGAGCAGACAGCTCAGGTATTGGGGTGAGGGGAGAGATATCGCTGGTGACCCAACCATGCAATCTCTTTTCTCTGAAACTAGACTTGGTTTCATCTGTGACCTTTGAGAGGAGTCACGGGCTGGCTGGCAAGACAGTTGTCTGGAGTCCACACCTGGTCACAAACACGGGTCTCAGCAACACACCCGTCTCATGAATGTGCCTCTCCCCGGATGGAGGTGTTTGGTGAGAAACTGTAGACCACCAATCTCCATACATTGCCAAGCTTCCCATAAATACCACCACGCTCATCTATAATGACAATCCGAGCCTAGACGCAGGGACCCGCTGTCACTATACACTCAGTTCTCTGGATTTTCTGTCCTGGTTTGTGCTTTTCCAAAGTTTCCCATTTCCAGCTCCTCTGCCACATGTGAGTCATACCTTGAAACTAGGCATCACTTGGGTATCCTGGAGTTTCAAGCAGTCTCTCCAGGTAACCAGAGAATATTCTGGAAATCAGGCTTGGTCCCTAGGGGGCAATCGTGTCCCATATAAGGGGAGGGTGTGACTCCTCTAACAGCAGCGGGTGTGGTGAGAGGACAGTGGAAGGTCTGACTCTAACCAGCAGGGGGCGTGGTGAGCGGAAGTGGCGCCTCTCAGCCGGAAGGAAGTGGGGCAGTATGCAAATAAGGCTCCTGTCCTGCCAGCCTGCCCCTAGCAGTTTCTTTCCCTGGAATGTTAGCTCCCAAGGCCTGTGCCCCATCCCCTCACACCTCACCATGCTAAACTCCAGAGCAGCCTCTTCTCTCTCTCTTTGCACAGTCCGCCCCCAGCCTGGTCACAAAAGCTCTGCAGTGCAAAACACCTACTGTCCCCATTAGACTACTTCCCACATACAAACACAATATCAGGAATAAAAATGCGCAGCCAATGAACGGTTGAAGGCGTACGCAACTCTGCTCTTCCTCTCCTTCCCACTCCCACCCTGAATATTTCAGGACTTTCTGGGGCTAGGGAAGGCTAAACATATTGGCCTGAAGCTTGTAGTTTGGAGGGGGTGACTCCTCCTGGGAGCTCTGGCAGTGTTCTTTTGGTTCGGACTGGACCAAGGCAGAACCTTAAAAGCACCATGCTGGTGAGGGCCTCAGGACCCCGAGTCTCCACTGACAGTACCAGCTGGTGGAGAAGCCGAGTAGAACCAGTTCACCCCAGTCTCCTTGACCGCGCTGTCATACGAAACGCTCACCTCCCCAAGACTTCTCCCACCATTTTCTGCATATGTGATATTCATCGTATATTCCTCGTGTTGCAGGCGCTCACTGTTCTCCCTCCTGAATATGTATGAGTTTCTTAAAAACTACTAAGGTAACTATAAGCTACTAGGTCACCCTGCCTCTGCTGGGGGCGGAAAACAAGACCCAATTACCTCTCCTTGAAACAGTTGTCAGCCCGTGCTAGTGGACGTCCCTTAACCAGTCTGGCTTTGTGGCCTCTCAAAACCGCCGGTCCTATTCAGTAGTTCCGCACGAAGAGACTGCCGATAGACTGAAGAAATCATGGGTTTGCAGGTGGTGTTAGGGGCAGGATGGGGGTCCGGGCACTGTCCACAGAGCTGGAGAAGCTACAAAGGAAACAAAAGGTTGGAATTGATTTATTTCTCCCTGTGCCTGTACGAGGAGAGAGGAGACGCTAACCATAGCTGTGACAAAGATCCCTTCCCTGCTCCGGGAGCTGGCTCGGGGCTGCGCTGCATATTCCACATGTGGAAACTTTAGCACTGCCCGGTCCCTTGAGCTCTTTGGCAGGGCGTTTCTCCCGTCCCTCCCCCGCCCCCAAATCGTCCTTCTCCCTTGGAGGGAGGCAGGTCCTACCACATGGAGCAGTTGACACGCGCTAGGTCATCGCAGGCAGATGGGAACAGCTGGCTGATCTGCCCCTTTGGGTGGTTGCACTTTCATGGATTCTAAATATTGGGGAGGGGGCAGGCGGGGCTTTGGTTTATTTTTAGGCAACTTGAACCAGGATCCGAGATACACTGCCCCAGAGTTAGAGAGTATTCGGAAAGGCGCTGGGAAAAGTCAGGGAGAGAGCCTTGTTCCCTGTGTGTCGCAAAGGTCAGAAGCCGCTTATGAGTCATCACCTTCCTATAATTCTACCACGGTGCCCTGCAAGGCAGAAAGGGGGGTGAAGCATGAAAGGGGCGCTAAGAAAAGACTCGTGCGTGGAGGGGATGTGGGAGAGCTAAGGTAGAAGCGAGTTTCGTGCTCAGCAGCTGTCTGGCCTGGGTTCTGCAGGCTGCTCTCAGCCTCAGCGTCTCCGTCTGCACAGTGGGCTTAGCCGTGCCTGACCCGCGAACCTCCATACAGCCACCTTGGGGTCCCGGAAAGTGAGGCGTCAAAGGGTGATGTCAGAACGCAGACTATACGTCCCTCGCCTCAGGACCCAGGAAAGGGAAGTCAAGACCTGCAGAGGGTAAATGAGGCTTTTTCCAAGTACAACTTCCATGTCTGCCTCAGCCCATGCCTGAAGGCCTCCAAGCCCAAACTGAGACTTGGGATTTGGGAGAAGAGCTCGGCAGAGAAAGGAGCCAGGACGGGCTCTCCAACAGGGGTTCAAGGTGCTTGGAAGCAAGGGGAGAAAGAAGGTTCGGGGGGATAAGATGGGGTGGGGGATGGGAGTGCCACTCCTCGCATCACTCAGGGGGTGCTCTCCGGGATGGAAGGAAGAGTTCTTGGAGCCGAACTGGAGGCAGCGTCCCAAAGCCTGGCCCTGGCGCTGAGCAATGGAATCGGTAGCCATTCTTTCCTCTTCTGCTTCTCTTTCCTGCGGCCGTCCTCGGAGGCGGCACCTCTTCATCAGTGTTGCTTAGGGCTTCAACCTTCACTTTCCCACCCAAAATGTGGGACTCACTGGGTTAGGCAAAGCTAAAACAGAGTGACCTGAGATTAATCATTTGGGGGCTGCGACCACCTCTCTTTGGGGGCACCCATTCTATTGGCTCAGTTGAGCTAAAGCAGAAACTGAATAATGCTTATGCACAGGTAAGGGCCGGGGCTGCTGGTGAGAGGGAGGTGGTCAGTGGAGAAGGGCACAGAGCCCATGACCCGTTCATGCCCTTGGGCTGCATGGTCACACCACAGTGCACAGTCCCATGACAATCTTCTGTACATGCAGCCTATGTGCATTGTATGTTCCTCATCCGTACACGCCCACCGTTCTCCACCCTGTATGTGTCTGATTTCCTGAAAACTACTGAATCAGTACAAGCCGTTACGTCTGGGCATTCATTCAGACCCGCCTCCCTCCCTTGAAGCCGTTCTCTGCGCCTGGCCCGTCCTTCCCACTCCTGATAAGCTCCATCCTCTCAGCATCCTATGCTTTGGGGGAGGGGCACACAGGAGAGAGTATATGAGGGTGCTGCTCCCCACCAAGTCCCCCAAACGCAGATGGGAGATAAGACAAGCAGACAGAGCCACCCCCAAGCCACCCTCCACCCCTGCCTTTTTCTGGCTCATTCCGCTTGGATTGAGCTGCGAAGGGAACACAAGTTTCTCCCTTAGGACCAGAAGTGGACAGGAGGTGCCTTCCCCAGCTCACCGAGGGGCTGAGCAGCCTTGAGAGGGGGCTGGGGTGCCCTGCCCCCACGTGGAGGAAGGAAGGCGAGGAGCTCTCCCTGTTGCCTGAGCCCTTCGGTCAGGTAGCTCAGTAAAGGCGGACAGCTTGCTAAGGAAAGGGCCTGTTTCCTCCTATAGCGAGTGACCAGAGAAGGGAAACAGGATCTGATTTAAAGAAGTGAGCTGTTAGGACCGTGCTGAGGGTCCCAGAGGCAGATCAGGCCAGAAGCCGCAGATCAGAGAGACCCGCGGTGAGCGTGGAACCGCGCCTTCCCCCGAATGCCCCTCTCTGTGCGCCGGCACTGCCCGCAGGCCCAGAGACCTGTCTTCTTGGTGTCTCCCGTACTCACCAAGGGAAGACAGAGACCGATTTTATGCTGAGAACATACAGACTGAGAAAGGGACCATAGGCCAGATACTCCTAATTAAGTGCTGGCAAACCTAGACTCCGCCTTGGGGTGCTTCCTGCAAGTTGTGCAAACGTTCCTGGGTGCTCCAGTTACCCCTGGGCTGGTGCCTGTGAACTGCCCGATCTCCCAGGACCTTCACGCAGAGGAAGAAGCAAAGTGAATGTCGGTTTTCGGTCACCATGCCGAGGGGTACTGTGATCTGTCCAAGTTTCCTTTGATTTTATTTATTTTTTGCCTTTTTGGGTCACACCCAGCAATGCTCAGGGGTTACTCCTGGCTCTGCACTCAGTGATTACTTCTGGTGGTTCTCAGAGGACCATATGGGATGCCGGGATAGAACCCTGGTAGGCCTTGTGCAAGGCAAACCCTCTGCCTGCTGGACTATTGCACTGGCCCCCGGTTTCCTTTGAAATCACCAAAGTGTCTTTGATGCAAATCGCTGCTTCTCTGAACATGTGTCTTTGGGGTCTATTTTGAGCCAGCAGGTTCAGATTGTTTCAGGTATGATAATCAGATCTCGAATAATCAGTGGCGGGGCTTCACAGCCTGCGCCCTCTCCACCCACTTTCCGGTCATATTCCACTCCGGCTCTTGTCAATCTGCAGAGACACAAGCCTTGTGCATTTAATCAAGGCCGTGAAGCCCCCTTCCTGTTCTGGGGGCAAAAACTCAGGGAGAAATAAAAAACAACAGAAATAGTAAACAAGAAATAGACCAATCAGAAACTGGCCTTGGCCCAGCCTTTGCTATAAATGGGGAGGAAATAAACCTTAACCACAGAGAGGCTAAAAAAAATTAGGCCGGTTTCTGTTTGTGGTTTCTGTAATTCAGCAGTGTGGTCACGTCACATTTCCACCTCCGACAGGGGGACAGGGTTACCCAGTAGATGGCAGGAAAACAGCCCATGTGTGGCACCTGCCCCTGCAGTCCACTATCCCCTGAGCGGACAATGAATCATGTGTTGACACCGTGTGGTTCCTACACAGCAGACATGAAACACTCCTCCTGGAGTTAAGTCTCATGGAGCAGGAACGCAGCGGGACTGGGGGTCCTGACGCTGACTTATGAAAGCCAGATGCCTCTCTCTGTCTCTCTGTCTCTCTCTCTCTCTCTGTCTCTCTCTGCCTCTCTGTCTCTCTGTCTCTCTGTCCTCTCTCTGTCTCTCAGTCTCTCTCTGCCTATCTGTCTCTGTCTCTCTCTGTTTCTCTGTCTCTCTGTCCTCTCTGTCTCTCTCTGTCTCTCTGTCTCTGTCTCTCTCTGTCCTCTCTGTCTCTCTCTCTCTCTCTCTGCCTCTCTGTCCTCTCTGTCTCTCTGTCTCTGTCTCTCTCTGTCTCTCTCTCTCTCTCTCTGTCCTCTTGTCTCTCTCTCTGTCTCTCTGTCTCTCTGTCCTCTCTGTCTCTCTCTGTCTCTCTCTGTCCTCTCTGTCTCTCTGTCTCTCTCTCTCTGTCCTCTCTGTCCTCTCTGTCCTCTCTATCTCTCTATCTCTGTCTCTCTCTGTCTCTCTGTCCTCTCTGTCTCTCTCTCTCTCTCTGTCTCTCTGTCCTCTCTGTCCTCTCTGTCTCTCTGTCTCTGTCTCTCTCTCTGTCCTCTGTCCTCTCTATCTCTCTATCTCTGTCTCTCTCTGTCCTCTCTGTCCTCTCTATCTCTCTATCTCTGTCTCTCTGTCTCTGTCTCTCTCTGTCTCTCTCTGTCCTCTCTGTCCTCTCTCTGTCTCTGTCTCTCTCTCTGTCCTCTCTGTCTCTCTCTCTCTCTCTCTGTCTCTGTCTCTCTCTGTCCTCTGTCTCTCTCTGCCTCTCTCTCTGTCTCTCTGTCCTCTGTCTCTGTCTCTCTCTGTCTCTGTCTCTCTCTGTCTCTGTCCTCTCTGTCTCTCTGTCTCTCTGTCTCTGTCTCTCTCTGTCCTCTGTCCTCTCTCTCTGCCTCTCTCTCTGTCCTCTCTGTCTCTCTCTCTGCCTCTCTGTCTCTCTGTCTCTCTCTGTCCTCTG